>BQNB010049862.1:0-41822 GCA_026074375.1 Tanacetum coccineum
CTTGGTGATCCTAAGTCAGCTATGCAAACTAGAAGCAAAGTGCAGCAAAAATCAGGAGCTCATGCACTTTTCAGCTATATTCAAAAGCAGCAAAGAAGCAATCACAAAGATCAACAGCATTGTTTGTTTGCTTGTTTTCTATCTTAGGAGGAACCTAAAAAGATTTCTAAAGCTCTACAAGCTGACAGCTGGGTTCAAGCCATGCAAGAGGAGTTGTTACAGTTTAAGCTGCAACAGGTATGGGTTCTTGTAGATCTACCTCATGGAATGAAGGTAATTGGTACAAAATGGGTCTACAGAAATAAAAGAGATAAAAGAGGAGTAGTGGTCTGAAACAAGACAATATTAGTTGCTCAAGGTCACAGATAGGAGGAGGGCATTGACTATGATGAGGTTTTTGCTCATGTGGCAAGGATAGAAGCTATCAGGCTATTTTTAGCTTTTGCCTCATTTATGGGATTCGTAGTATACCAAATGGATGTCAAAAGTACATTCTTGTATGGCACTATAGATGAAGAAGTATACGTTTCTCAACCTCTTGGTTTTGTTGATCCTGATTATCCTAAGAAGGTTTATAAGGTTGTTAAAGCTTTATATGGACTTCATCAAGCCCCTAGAGCTTGGTATGCTACTCTATCAACATTTCTAGAAGAGCATGGATACAAAAGGGGTACCATTGACAAGACTTTATTTATTAAGAAAGACAAGAAGGATATCATGCTGGTTCAAGTGTATGTAGATGATATCATCTTCGGCTCTACTAGAAAGTCTTAGTGTGACAAATTTAAGGCCTTAATGAAAGGCAGATTTCAAATGAGTTGTATGGGTGAACTCATTTTCTTCCTAGGATTGCAAGTCAAACAAAGTCAGACTGGTCTTTTTATCTCTCAAGACAAGTATGTTGTTGACAATACTAAAAAATTTGATCTTGTAAGTGTGAAAAATGCAATAACCCCCAGGGAGACCAAAATGGAATTGACAAAAGAGATAAGGAAGCTTTGATGTGGAATGTACACTTATACAGACCATGATAGGTTCTCTCAAGTATTTTAAACTGCCTCTAGGCATGATAATAATGTTTTGCAGTAAGTGCTTGTTCTCTTTTTCAGTCACTCCCAAGTCTTCACATCTCAATGCTGTAAAGAATCTTTAAGTATCTTTTAATCTTAAGGGCAAAACCCAATTTGGGCTATGGGTATCCTAAGAATACCTAGTGACCTGGAAGGCTTTCGTCTGAAGTGATTATGGTGGGTCAAACCTTGAAAGGAAATCCACACAGGTGGTCGTCAATTTCTTGGACAAAGATTTATACTCATGTCAATGCAATATAACAAACCATAAGTGGCTACTTCTACAACTGATGAACAGACTGAATAAGTAGCTCTCAAATTTGCGGTAGACAAGTATTGTGGGTTCCAAATCAAACTGCTGGCCTATGGTTTCCAATTTCATGAATACCAAAATCCACATGTTACTGAAAGCGAAATTGCATTGTGAAAAACCCCAGTGTAACATTCCAAGACAAAGCACATTGAGATACGCCACCATTATATACGAGATTGCTATAAGAAGAAGCTCATTAAGGTGGAGAAAATTCACACAGACTTAAATGTAGCTGACCTATTGACCAAACCTTTTGATGGACCAAGGTTTAATTTCTTAGTGGTTAGTATTGGTATGATAAACCCATAGCTACGTTTAAGGGGAGGCTTAGTTATATAGTTTTGTAAATTCTGGTATTTTATTTAACTAAATTCCTAAATTCTGCATTAATAGTATATAATGATGTGAGTTATAGTATTAATTCGGTTAGTTAGTTTAAGTTAATTCTGAGTTATTACAAACCCTGTAGCATGTTTTTTCTTTGTTTTAGACTAATTCTTGCAGGTATAGCATGGATTTTGCAATATGTAAGGGAAGGTGTAATAAGGTCTTTGTTTGTAAGTCTTCAGTAAATACTTAATTCTGGTTGAAAAAGTTAATCAGTGAACATCTTAATTCTGGTTGACCAAAGTTAAGTCTGGTAGTGTTAAGTTAATTCTAGTAGTGTTACAGTTAGTGTTGGTTGCGGAAATGACTTTTGCTGTTTAAAAAAACAAACTGTTTACAAGTTACCGTTCACAGATGTTTTTTACGACGCTATTGTCCAGTTCCCTAGGAAGTATAATATATAGATAAAGTTTGATTCTCTTTCATAACTATCTTTATTACTATCTCCTTCTTATAAAGTAAAAAATCTTCTTTATCTGTACAAAGGATAATTCAGTTTTTATTTTTAACCAGCATCTAGAACCTGCTCACTCGTAACAAACCATAATTTTCATCCACATACACTACCTTTTATTGCAACTTTTAAAATCCATGGCTCAATTTAAAATTACTGCGACAAACAAATCAAGTGGGATTTTTGCGCAACACCTGAGAAAAAAAAAAAAAAAGTTTGTTAGGGTTTGCAGAGATAGTGATTTATAAAGAGTCCCAACCTCAGTATGCTTTAACTCTAATCCTACTATCCATGAATTCCTAGTCAAAACAGTTTTGGCAGACTGCTACTGCCAAAACTCTTGCTGAAGAACTCTAGAGTTACAGAGCAACTATTGATACTATTGCTATACAATCACTGAGGCATCTATTAGAAGTATACTTTAAATTAGCAGATGCTTCAGGGATAACATGTTGCCAAACAATGAGATTTTTGAGGGGATGGGGCATATGGGGTATCCTACTAATGGATCTTTTACCTTTTGGAAAAGCTTTTTCACACCCCAAGTAGAGATTCTTAGCCCTCCATATTTTATACATTGTATAAGCTCTAAAAGTGGTGGATGAGATCAATTTGGAGTAGCAATATTGCTACTCTACCTTGATTTGTCTTCCACTAGGCAGAGTTTATAATTTTTCAAAACTAATTTATGATGGCATGCTGGCAAAACTTGAAAACAAAACAAAGTTTTTTATGTACCTCGTTTTCCTGCAAATGATTTTTGGATTATAACAAACGGAAAACAAACACCCTTATCTTGGTCGTACCTTGACCAAAAAGATTTTTTGGAAACATGAAAAAAGGGGTTTTTAGAGGGGGTACCAAAGATCTTAGTTGCTCTGCAATGTTTGTCTATTGTTGCTCCAATCAGGACTAGAAGCTCACATCTGTCATCAACCTCAACCATCATCGAGTGTGTACCACAACACACCTACAACTCAACCTATACCATCTGAACCACAACTATCCACCTCACTCAACCTGCACCACCTACACCTATCACTGAAACTACCACTGCATCCCCCTCACCTTCACCTGCACATGAACCAATGAGGCATACCTTTGAACAACCATCATCTGACCAACAACCACCTACACCTAGACAAAAAGCTACTACTTCCTAGTTAATGACAAGGATTGATGACTTAGAGAATGCATCCAAGAAACCTAACAAACTTTGGGAATAGCTGTCCTCACTTTGGTGGAAAGAGTAAAGACTTTAGAGGTTGCTTTGAAGAGAAAGACCAAGAGGGTTCTTTTATCTGATTCTGAGGAGGAAGAAACAGAGGCTCAGGGAGGAATCTCATGAATTTAATCCTTTGTTTCTTTGGTACAAGATCTTATTACTCCCTCAAAGACTTGTCAATGCTTCAGGGGAGGAACAAGTTGAAGACCATAAGCCCCACAACTCTAGAAGCTGCTGCAATCTTAACAAAAGTCATAAGAACAAGTCAATTGACAAAAGGAAGAGATACAAGAGAAGGAAGAGTTCAAAAGAATTTGCTGGTATTGGACTTTGAAGAAGTTAAGTCTGCCTTTGAAAAAGTTAATACTGGTGGCATTAAAGTTAGTTCTAGTATTGAAGAGATTAATACTGGCAGTTTGGATGTCAAAACTGGCATTGATCCAGTTACTTACTAGACTTGATATTCTCTTTGTTCTACTCTAAAATATACACTTAACTTCTCTGACTGCTAATTACTCTACTTCCTACTGTAACTGACTTGCTCTCTTTACTATCTTTATAAACTATAAAACTTTACTACTAAACTCTACTTAACCTTACATCTAACAACTTACATGAATAACTATCAGTTACTTGTAACTGGTCGAACTCTATACTCTAAGTTGCTTCACCGTACTGGATAATAAATATCTTACTGATAGCATAAGATCTCAGTACCGTTCTACCAGACAGAGGTAAAAGAGAAGGAAAGCTCTTATGACAGAAGAAAAAGACTCAACGCCGCTAGAAAGACAAAAGAATAAATTCTTCAAGAAGAAGCATGACTTGCGGAAGCTTATTAGATTAGATGCTTTAGAACAAAGCTTTGGAAAAGGAAAAAGTGGCAAACAAGTTCAATTGGATTCACTAATAGCTCAAAGGATGCCTGAAGAGCAAAGAATAAACAAAAGGAACAAAAGAAAAGGAAGCTCAAGTTCAGTTTGAAGCTCAAATCTATACTGAAGAAATTGGGACAGCTATATAGAGCAAAGGCTTGAAGCAAATGCAAGAATTGAAGAGAGTGTGCTTGAAAGGGATCTTACTGTTGAAGTATTAAGCAAAAAGATGGTAGATTGGTAAATCATAAAGTAAACTCTTTGCGAGGAAAGAGCTAGAAGTCAAAAAGGAATAAGCCTAGACGTCAAACACAAGTCAGGAACTATATTCAAAACTTCTAAAGAATCAGGGACATGGAAGTTAGACTCAATTGAAGGAAGTGAATTTTGAAGAAGTGAAAGCATAATATGAAAATTGGCTAGCAGGATACCAATTCCCTCCCATGAACTTTGAGCAACAAAGAAAGTTTGAAGAGATTTGTGAAGACTTACAAACTCAAAACTGCAAGAACTAAAGTTTGAGGATGAAGTACTCAACCAACAGAGGCATGATTGAAAGAAACAAAGATATGAAGGGCCAAACCAAGAAGACTGGGAAAGAGGAGAAAACAGATAGCAAGGAAAGGATTCCATACACACCATGATAGGGATGAATCTGAAGATTCAGATGAAGCTAATGAAAAAGATGATTTCATACTTTAGTACGAAAATTCCCATTAATCCTGTTCCTGTAGCTACAAAATCACCCAGTATAGCCAATTACAAGATCATTAAGCAAGGAAGGAAAGGTGTATACCAGATTGTAAGGGAGAATGGAACTGATATGGTATACATAAGCTTTGGAGCAATGCTGACTGAACATAATCAAGATATGATCTTACAGAGCTATATAGGATTGTCATGAAGAAACATGGTATGAATGAGCCAGAGGATGAATTTGAAAAGGTACTTTGGGAATACTTAAAGAACATGTTTGAAGAACCCCTTAGTACAGATTCAATTTGGAGTTTGCCAGGTCAACAAAGGATAATTTTGTTGGAGATTACTCTGATGCTTGCGAGTATAAATTGTTTGAATTTGGAGCTGCAATGTTTATATGCTAATAGAAGAAATGGTATTCCTTTGTCTGCTGAAGTAGCAAAGCTATGTTCGACAAGAAACTTCAAGGAGGAAAACCATATGAGGATTGTTATAAACTTTTGAAAAGATGGAGACGCAAGCTGGTATTAAAAATAATGGCATTGATGATTTAGCAATCTAAATGGAGATGGGAGAACAGACACTTGTGAGTGCTATCACTAACACAACAAATATTTTATCAGATCCACCGTCTAATAGACACAATGATAGGCTAGTTCTAGGAGCAACGCTCTTGGTAAAAGACTTCTCAATCCGTTTATGGCTGACAAGTGCCAAAATTTTTTAATATGGGGGGGGGGGGAGGGGGGGGGGGGGGGGGGGGGAGTATCAACTCACCATATCATGTTTTGTAAAGAGTTGGCTAGCCCCAAGTTTAGGGATTGTGTGGTAAAGGCTGTGGAAAAACCATAAACTAGTCCATGAGATTAGGCTTATGGTAAAGACAAAATGCAAATCCATAATTTAGATGGTTGTACAACTATTACCAAAGAAATGATGTACATCAACTCAACCAATTTTCATGTAGTAAAGAGTTGAGATGGTAATCAATCCACCATGGAATTTTACCTTTTCTAGGTGCCAAAGGATTGACTACCCGTGACAAACGGCTTACTGGTAAAGGCATATCAAATCCGTTCATGGCTATAATGGTTTGCCAAAAACCATATGGTATTCAACTCACCAATGTTTCACGTACTGAGAGTTGAAATGGTTTTCAGTCGACCATGGACATGCACCTTTCTGGTGGCCAAAGGACTGGCTACTCCAGAGTTAATGGCTAACTGGTAAAGAGACATCAAATCCATTTAAAGTTTCAATGATTCACCTCTCATTAGGAGATACCACACCTGGAATGAATGAGAATAGTCCTAAACTATAGATTATGTACATATAGCCAATGTAGCTGTTAAGTTTGTTTTGATATGAAGTGTTTGCTAAAAGTTTTAAAAGAATAGTTGCTCAAAGATCAAAAAAGATGATTGAAGAGATTGCAAGCTCAAGAATAATTCGAAGAGTTTTGTTTACAACATCCTCAGGAAGCTTAAATTGAAGACACTTGAAGAAACTTGAAGTTCACAAGTAAAGATCAAGTTAGGGGAGGATTGTTGGGAAATATGTTGTAAAAGACTTAATACTGGTAGTATAACAGTTAAGTCTAGTAGTATTTAGTTAGTACTGGGGCAGTACAAATATTAAGTCTGGCAGTACTATAGTTAGTACTGGTAGAGTGCCAGTACTATAGTTAGTACTGGTCGTATTTAGTTAAGTCTGTTTATGTAATAGAATAGTGATAATAGTTATCTTAGAGATATCTTAGGAAAGGATATGCATTATCATTTCACATGTTTTGTATATTCTAAGGTTTCCTTGGTGTATAAAAGGAACCCTATGGCATAGAGTTGTATATAACAAAAAGTACAGTTGAAGCTAATAATAAAATCAATACAAAGTTATATTATATATGTTCTTCTATAATACTTGTGTTAAGATTCCGCATTAACACTTGTATTCATATCAGTGTCTCTCACAATAGCTATTTGGCTTATTCAATTAGCTATAGTCTTACAAAGGCATATAGATCAAAAAACATAGGACCTACAAAAGCTATAGATTCATCTTCCATACAGATATCACATGGCTTATTCTACCTTTTTGATGACCAGCTAACAAGTCTGTCTCCCAATAAATGCATACTTCTACATGCACCTAATCAAGCCTTGTTTTTCAGAATTCCTCCTAATTCATCAAGTTTCACCTTGTAGATCCGATTATTAAAGTATATACTATTCACTTATCTGGACGAGGAACAAGTTCCCAGAATTCAAGACGTTTAAATTCATTTAGCTTCTCTTGCATTGCTTTAATCCAACCTGGTTGAGTTAATGCGTCTTTATAAGTCTTTGGTTCAACTGATGTGAGAAAAGCATTGTAGTAACAAAATAAGGCTTGTTCATGGAGTTGGAGTCTTATGGAAATAGGTCTTTCGAGTTCACCGATGATGTTGTTAAAAGGGTGATCCTTGGTCCATTTGTTAACGTGTTCTATTTGGTAGCAAGCAGTAGTGCACAATAGAGAATAACGTCCGATGAAAAGATTTTTTGAGTCATTTATAGAATTGGAATGTCAAAGGTGGATCGATATTTATGTTGGCAAACACCTAAGTTCATGATGCTCTTTCTTTAACATCATTAAAGAAATGATAAGAGATTAGTTTCGGGTTGTTTTTGAGTTACTAGGTGATGGGCATCTTGGTCAAGATTGTTGAGGAAGGTAACCGGTGATGCAAAGCGGGTTTTGGAGCAACTACTTCAGCAATTAGAAGTAATGAAATGTAGGGGCTTGTAAGGTGGTGGAGGCGAGTGAGTATGATAAAATATGATCGAATATAATAGGTGAGGATGAGTAATTCATCAAACATGGTTGAAAATAAAAGATCCAAATCAATTTCTTGAAGGTGGAACCAGACGGAGTTGAAGGAGAAGGTTTGCACGAGTCCTGAATTGATTGTTGCAAGGAGTTATTTCATGAAGGCGGGTCTATACTGTTGTGCATCAGAAGCCATAGCTGTTAGCTCATCAAAATTACATGAATTTGTTGCGATGATTCATCTGGTACGTCGTTTGTAAAATTTCGAAATGCTTTCTATGTAGGGTGTATAGGCCAATGAAAATACCAATTCAGCTTTTGGTTGTAACTTTCCCAAGTCTCGCTATCATTTGTCGATAAACAAAAGCGCACCAAACGAGAAAAAATATAATCGAGGGAAGATTTCCATGTAATAGATCATATGGTGTTTTTGTCTGACAAGACCGTCTGATGGAAAGATTTTTGGTATAACATGCAGTAGCAACTGCTTCTGCCCATAAGAATAACGGAGCTTTTGCATAAATCAACATTGTGCAGGCAGCTTCAATTAGCATACGATTACGTCTTTCAACGACAGCCATTTTGCTGTAGGAGAGCGAGAAACGTATGTTTCCACGGAGAATGCCAAACCTTCTCATATTATTCACATATGTGTGATTAACAAATTCAGTTCCAATATCTGTTCTGATTCTTTCGGACAGGTGCCTTAAGCTGTAGTTGAATCATCCTTGAAAACTTGATATGAAATATGGAGCTCATCAGTCTTGTATTCTTAATGACATTACCATCATAAAGCTTTGGTTCCAACTGCTGAGCTTTCTTCAGATAGAAAGGATTTTGAAAACCTAGAGCTTGTTTAGTGGTATGATCATAGAAAAACTGAGGTTTCGTCAACATGTGAACAGTTTGTGCGGATTGATCTCTTTTAAAAACAATATTATCTAGCTGTTTAATCCTCTTTTCTAAAGCAATCTCTCTATCTATGTTCCTAGATTCTTCTTTCTTAAAATCATCTTTGAGAAGAGAAACTGTTTGCATTAAAGATTCTTTTTCTTTTAAATGTTCAGAAAGAGTTTGTTTAAGACGATCAATCTCTACAGACTGTGCACTTGAATCTGAAACGTTATCATTACTCCTTAAATCAACATTTTGTCCTTCTTTCAAAACTTTAACTTGTTCCTTATATCTTTCAAGCTCAGCAGTTAACGTATCATTGACACTTTTATTTTCCAGATTTATCTTGGTACAATTAACTACTTGGGATTTCAGTTGTTCAATCACAGATAATATCAATGCATCTTGTTGTGCAGAGGAGTTAGAATTCTGAACAGCTGCCTGTTGTGATTCAATCACATACTGAGAATAAGGAATGATATTGCTATCACTAGTTATTTCAGTCTCTGAATGGTTTACAACATTCTACTGTTTAGAAGATGACATCACCTGCACAGCTTGATTAATCATATTATTATTCACATTATCATGATTGTGTACCTCAGCAAGAGCATCTGAACCATAATGAGATAAATTCGCCATGAGAGCAACTTTGGCGGTGTTGAGTTCATCACAATCAGAGTCATATGCATCCAAATCATCAGCTTGATAAGCAGCATTGTGAGTAATGATAGTCTGTGTGGCTTGACCTTCTGGAATTCCTGGATCTGCCAAAAATGCTAGTTCCTCCTCATGTAGAATTTGACCACTTGCTTGAGCTTGAACCAACAAAACTTTATCCTTAAACCATGAATCATCCCGTTTCCTCTTTGGTTTAGTGCACTGTTTGGACATGTGGCCTTCCCCTTTACAGTTGTAACAAATAACAGTCCTTTGTTTCCCAGAGTTGCTTTCACTTGCTCATGGAGTGTATGTCCTTGAAGTACCCGCATCTAAAGAAGTTTGTCTCCCTGAATTGGTTGTAAGGTTACTCTTCCATTATTAATGGTAGCTTGTTGCCTAGGGTTTGACGAATTCCTCAGCTGGTTATTGGTAGTGGGATAGCGGGAAGTGACAACAGCAGTCAAGAAAGACATCATGTGATTGATGGCATCAATGGGATCATCACCTTTCTGGAACACTGGAACAATTAGACCCGAGTCTGGTTGGGAAAATTCAGATTGTTGGTTAACTGAGGGAGCATATTCCAATTGAGGGATGGATGATGATGGAGAATAAACGTTGTGGTGAATTGATGATTGATACTCATTGGATGGATAAGTGATTGAAAGAGGTGTTGATGATTGATGAGTTGAGTATTGTTGAGACTGATAAGGTGATCCATACTGTGGAGACTGATATGGTGAAACTTGTTGTTGAAATTGAGTGTTTTGGTAAGAGTTTTGATGAGTTTGATAAGGGGACTGGGTCATCTGATGGGTTGCAACCAAAGCAAGCGGATCTGAGTTGCGTTCATGCATTAAACGAATCTCATTTGCATGAAATCATGTTGTCCCAAATAAGCATGAAGCTTATCAATGTTAGTTGTATGCAAATCCTGAACCAGTTTGACAGCTGTCACAAATTTGCTCCATTCAGGAGGAAGAGTATTCAAAAATTTAGTGTTCACTTGAAGTTGTTCTAGTTTCATATTGTAGATGCTCATGTCATTGAGGAGCAGTGAAAATCTCAAGTAGAACTCACATAGTTTTTCCCCCTTCTTATAACCAAACTTATCGAATTTATCATAAAGCTTACACTCCCTTTCTTGTTTCGTCAATGAAGTTCCTTTCATGAGAAGTTGAATTCTTTCCCAAAGTTCCTTGGTGACTTTATGATTTCTAACCAATGCATAGACTTCAGGTGGTAGTCCTTGGAGAAAAATATTTGTTTCCTTGATATCACAATCAGCTTGAATTGCTTCCGTAGCAGATAGCTCAGAATATTTCTTTGGTCTTGTCACTCCATTTTCCTCAATTGAAGGCCAAATGAGTGGACCATTTTCAACGGATTCAAGGATCATTCGTCCATGTTGTCTATTTAACATGTATAGCTCCATTATGATTTTCTAAGAATCATACATCTCTTTTTCCAACATGGGTGGATGATTGTTAGCATCCGACATAATTGCTTTGTTAGCAAGAGTCGTCATTGAGAAAGTTTGTATGTTAAAAGATTACTTGTTTGATTGAACGGTGGTAGAAAGAAATTATGTTTGATTACGTTGTCTTTTAAGTGTTTGAATTCTTGAAACTACACGGGATTTTATAATTCTTGACTAAACCGGGAAAACAATTTAATGTTTTACGGGATTTTACAAGTCAAAGAAATAAACCGTATAATTTTGAAATTTGAGTGGTTCGGTTTCAATTAATCTTGACTAGTTCGGTTTACAATGAAATTAACTAGATCGGTTCACACTATAGTTAATTAGATTGGTTCACACTGTAACAATCTAGATCGGTTCACACTGTAAGAACACTAGTTCGGTTAACACTAAAAATAGCTAGTTCGGTTCACACTGAAAAACAACTAGATCAGTTTGCACTGGAATCTTACTAGTTCGGTTAATACTGTTCAAGATTAGATCGGGTTACATTGGAAAAATCTAGATCGGTTCAAACTGAAATGTTTAGATCGGTTCACCCTGAAACTTTTAGATCGGTTCACACTGAAACTTTTAGATCGGTTTGAACTGAAACTTTTAGATCGATTTGAACTGAAACTTATAGATCGGTTTGAACTAAAACTTATAGATCGGCTACATATGAGTGTGACAAGTCGGTCAAAATTGGACATCAATAGATCGCGTTCAAATGAAATCACTAGTTCGGTTCAACTGAAAGGCGACTAGATCAGTTTACAAACAAAAATTTAGATCGGTTTGAAACGCGAAACCATTTTTTCAAAACAAAAAAAACACGTTTTTGACAATTGTTTTTCAAAAATTTTTGTACAAAAAGTGTTACTAAGCCTATAAGGACAAGAAAAATAACTACTTTAAGGTTTTTAAGCCGAAAAATTTTAAATCAAGATTTTGACCTTTATAAAGCTAATGAACACAAAAGACACAAAACTAAGAGATTTTTCTATGAATCTAAGCATACACACCTATATCCAAAGATACTAGATCAAAGCTACCTATGTAGATGATCTTTTAGTGTGTAATATAATCTTATAAAACAAGAAAAATTAAAGAAAATATGCGTTTTTTAAAGGAAAAAACTCTCGAACGAAAACAAACAATAAACTAGCACACCAGATCTATCGGCTTGTTACCAATTGAAGAATAATCATATAACATACATGGAAAGATGAGGAAAGTTGTTTTAGTAAGAGAAAGAGGGTTGGATGAACACTTAGAGAGAGAAAGTAAACTTGTAATATTATATGTGAAAAATAAACAACCAACCACTTCTCCAAGGCATGGAGAGGTGTATAAATACATATACATGGCACGTGGGCTTGGGCTAGCATGGGTTTATCCATGGGCCTTAGCAAATTAATTATGTAAGTTTCCAAAAATTACTTAACGAGCTAATGACTGTTATCTATGGAAGCGACTAACACTTTCGTGTTCCTAACACAGTCCCGTCAACAGCTCACAGAATGCTAAAATTCCCGGTCCCAAGAGGAATACTCACTCTCCGGAGCAGCATGATAATCCTACTCGAATGAACAATGGTCTCCGGACCGGAAGCACAGCCTTCCGATATCATTGCGGCAGCAGAGGAAAGAATCAAAGTGACCATTCATCCAGAATATCCAGAATAAACAATTGCAATAGGCTCCACTCTAACAGAGGAAGGACGGAAGGCATTATGTGATTTACTTAGACGCAGCCTTAACGCATTTGCTTAGAAACCAGCAGATATGACAGGGGTTCCGCGACACATAGCGAAACACAGACTAAATATACGTGAAGGATGCTCACTAGTTAGACAAAAGAAAAGAAGTCAAGCACCAGAAAGGAACAAAGCAATACAAGAGGAGGTGGAAAAACTGGTAGACGCCGGCATAATGAAAGAAGTCCATTATCACAGTTGGTTATTGAATCCACTAATGGTAAAAAACATGATGACAGCTGGAGAATGTAACACCCCTATTTTTACAATATAGCAGCGGAAGCTAATCTGGGGTATTACTTCATAGTACAACAGTCACAATCATAGAAAATGACTCAAAAGAGACGTTTTTAAAAGATACGTTATCATTCATTAAAATCAGAGTTTTACAAAGGCAGGTCCCAAAATCTAGAAACATAAAACGTGAATGTAAAGAAGTTTTAACCATCTTCAAGTCCATGTCACTCCATGCCATAAGTTGCTCAATTACCTGGGATAAACATGCATAAAAAGAGTCAACACAATGGTTGAGTAAAATTCGTAGGTTTGAAATGTAATAGTTGAATACAAGTCATAGTGTAATAATTGTACGAGCACAATTATTTTAGAAAACAGTATTAATAGTGTTCATTATTGCATCTAAGCTCATGGCACACAAACTGACTGGTGTATATATATACCCAAATTGCTGTGATATATAAAGATAATGGCCCCCGGTGTAGGTAATTGCCATATACCTATGAGATTCAAATATAGTATGGTTGGTTACCTATCCAACTAACACAAACGGGATTCGTCAATCCCGATAGATCTATCCACAATATTCGCGTTCACTCGCAAGTGATTAATGGTTTATAATAATGAGGGTCTTTTGGAATAAAGTGACTTAGATCACAAGCAATAATATATTAGGAAAGCAGTTAGAAAACACTTGTATTCATGGTTTATAGCAGGTATCACGGGTTTATAAAGCATTCAAAAGATTGAAATGTGAGGTTATAAACTCATTAAGTCTTTGAAAAGTAATCACATTGTTATAAGATAAACGAGTATGTAAAAGAGTTTGTAAACAAGCATGTATCCCCCTCGCGGATTTATAAAACATGTAAATAAGTAAAGGCGAGGTTATGAACTTCAGCTGATAGGTAGTTGTAATAAATATTCCAAAATAAAAGCTGATGACCTTATCACAATCTTAACAGGGAAGGTTGATATAGCATATCCGAAGTAACTTCACCGTCACCATACCTGAGTAACTATGTTCAAGGTCTTTAGGAGAATTATACTCTAGAACTTTGGTTATAATGAGTTTATATTCGTTATGAGGTTTGTATGAGATTTTGGAATTATTTGTTTCACCGTTCGGGGCATTAATATTTCAGAAGTCATTCCGTAAACGTTTGAGGACAGTAGGGGCACTTAACGTAAACCCAACAACTCAGTCAGAACGTAATACCAAGATGAAACATCTTAATATGAAGCTCCCTAGTATTGAGATACCGTATATCCTTTTTAGGATTTGGATAATATGTTTATAAATAGAAACATTTACATTTTAAACCCTGGAAAATAGGGAAATGACAGTTTGTACCCTATAGTTTGAAAGTTTGACAAAAACAACCCTTGACATGAATAAGCTGTAGTGGTTTATTAATTTCAAAGATCAATCAAGATAGCCGGTTTAACATTTGCATGGATTTACACTAGTACAAAAAGTGGTATTGGTCACACCAAAAATGTGTGACTATATACATATAGTCACACACGCGAAAAGTTTCGTGTGTGACAAAAGGTCGCGCGGCCGTAGGTCACCTACGGTCACGCATTCGAGTTAGTCACACATAAGAAAGCTTTAGTGTCCGTATCCACGTTTTGTGTGTGACTAAATAGGTACAATTTAGTGATCGTAAACAATGTACAACCAACAAAGCATGTTTTTTTTGTATATTTAGTCACATACAATTAAACATAGTGTGGCCAAAAGTGTTAATATGTGTGACCATATGATGTTTAAAGTGAAGAAATGTGTATTTTGTGTGACTATTGTTCATCCAATGGCCACATGAATTTTATGTTTGTGTGACCTTTTGTAATATTTAGCCACACAAAGCATGTTTTTTTTTGTATTTAGTCACATACAACTAAGTAAAAAGTGACCAAAAGTGTTAATAAGTGTGACCATATGGTGTTTAAATTAAAGAAATGTGTATTTTGTGTGACTATTGATCCATGGGCATGGTCATTCCTGAATTATACATAGGTGATCAAGCTATGTATATTTTAGGCTAACAAGCGATCTTATTTTCGTCAAAATGTGTTATAAATTTCATATAATTGTTGGAGTGGCTTATATAAATAAGTAGGGAATTAAAGTAATTTTGATGAAATTTTCACAACACATTGATTTGATAGATAATTTGAAATCATTCGTACAACACAACGGAAATTTAAGAGAAAATACAACGAGAATTCTTAAAGGAATAGAGTCTAAGCATTGATATCATCCTCCATGTCGTTAAGGTCTTGATTGGTTTCTCCTCCTCCTAAGGCATGCACCATTCCCCGTGCTCTAGTACCTCCAGCTTGGTTTCCATGGTTTTGGTTCTTTAACTCTGGGCAATCACTCCTGTAATGCCCTTGATTCCCACATTCATAGCAAGTGAGGTTTCTCTGATTGTTAGTAGCAGCAGGACTCCTACAGTCTCGGGTCAAGTGACCAACTCTCTTGCAGTTTGCGCACTTTACAGTGCACTGGCCATTGTGATGAAACTTGCACTTGTTGCACAACGGTAGAGTTCCAGCATACTCCTTCCTTTCACCAGGCCCAGCGGTATAAGCTATAGCCACACCTTGCTTCTTGGGAGGTTGTTGTTGAGCTTGGTTGTTGTTATCAAGTTTCCTCTTATTCTCAGCTTGACGTTCAGCAAGAGTGCTGATCTTTTTGTCCATCAGTTCAGTTGCAAATTCAATTGCATCTTGCATTGTCTTAGGCTTAGATGCCATCACACTTCCATGAATCATGTCGGGCAAGCCACCGACATACTTCTCGATCTTATCCGACTCTTCAGGAAACATCCTATCACACATCAATGCCAGTTCCTGAAAACGTTGGTTATAGCTTACCACATCGGTACCTTTAACCTTCAGATTCCACATTGTGGAAACCGTAGAGGGGGGGGTGAATACGTTTCCTTTAAAAGAATTTAAGATCAAAGATTATATCACTCTCTGCCGGCAGTCCCATAAATATATGGGATCCGCCTAGTACATCAGGGGGCCGCTATTTAAAGGGACCGCCTCCAGAAGAGGTTTTCGGACTAGATCATTGTATCAAATCACCAATCAAGTTTGACGCAATATGAAAAGTGTCGATAATGGATTTACAATTACTAGCGCATATTCTAACAATATATCCACACTCATAATCTTTACTACAAAGAGCTACACAACCATGACTAACACAACATACATAACAATTCACACAATCATAAGCACAATCCAAGTATAAAAGTAAAGGGATAAATATAAAGACATAAGTAAAGAGAAAGGTAAAAGAAAATGCAAACCGACACGATGATCTATAGTGGTTCAATCATGAAGCTCCTCTTCGCCCTACTCTACTCCTCGAGTATCCAACTCGAGAGTTACTTCACTAATCAACAAGCTCCTTTTTGGCAGAGAAAACCTTATACCAATGCTTACATTATTTTCCGACACTAAGCTAGATGTCGAGTCCTTCTTCGGGTACAACCAAACCCGTTATGTTTTATGGCCCAACATAACAAACCTTGTGTTTTATGGCCTAAACACATAAACCGCGTTGCTTACATTATTTTCCGACACTAAGCTAGATGTCGAGTCCTAATCTTAGCTAGAACCAATCTACCACTTCACCAATGTATTTTAAGGCCTAAAATACTAACCAACCCACAATCAACCCATCTAAATATATACATCATTTGGATCTACACACTACTAAAGATTGGAAGACATGGACTCGATCTATATGTAACAAATGTTACAAATGGACTAACTAGACTACATAACTTCGGATCTTGAAGATGACTGAAGTTCTTCTCTTGCACTTGAGGAAAGGAGGAAAGGATAGAAGATTTGATCACATTTAAACAAGATTAACCAAGTTGAATGATCAAAGATTTAGAGAGATTTAGTAAGATCTAGAGAGAGAAAGAACTGAAAGAAAATCATGCAAAAGGGTTATGAAAATAGTTGGAGGTGACCCACTATTTATAGGAGCTGAAAAACAGCCTGGCAGGAGATGGCGGTCCCAGATATATTAGGGGGCCACCAAGGGGACCGCCGTATTTAAGGGGGCCGCCCCGACAGACGCTCCTATTTTTGTCTTTTTGTGGTGACAAACTTGTCTGGTAAAAGTGTAACATGTTTTGGGGGGAAAAGAACCAGATTTTGAATTTTGAAATAATTACCACATAAAACATTTCTTTATAATTCAAAAATAATTTGTCTAATTAAGTTTTGAAAAAATTATTTTGTTACATTTATAAAAATGTAAAGTTTAAGACAAAAACTTATTTCTTTGATCATCCTACAAGTTTAATGCTTGTTTGTACATACCTTATGTGATTTACGTCGGGTGTAAACCAATGTCCGTCTT
This sequence comes from Tanacetum coccineum, assembly GCA_026074375.1. Taxonomy (NCBI): domain Eukaryota; kingdom Viridiplantae; phylum Streptophyta; class Magnoliopsida; order Asterales; family Asteraceae; genus Tanacetum; species Tanacetum coccineum. The sequence goes on from BQNB010049862.1 coordinate 17,246, forward strand.
GATGCATACTTGAGACGTCTAGAGATGTTGATGCATGTATGCATTGATGATTTGTGATTACAAGTAACTTGCGCACTTTACATTACGTATTACAAGTCACATGTTTGTCATTACCAAAACATAAAGAGATCGTATAGATTAAATATCGTAATATTTGCACTAACAATCTCCCCCTTTTTGATGATGACAAACTATGTAAACTATAACACATAGTAAAGTTTAAAAGTTACTCGTTTACACTTCCTTCTCCCCCTTTTGTCGAAGCAAAAAAGATATTATGTAGATAATGGTTGGAGCATATACGTTGGAGGTTTGAGAAGAAGACATGATAAGAGGGTACGTGCTCTGGGAGGAATGAGAAGAAGGTAGGTGCTCCGAGTATATAGGTTTAAGGTATGAGGAGAAGATATGAGAAATAAAAGTGAAGGTGATTGTGTGTTTCTTGGATAGTTTAGAAAAGGTCATGAGAGATGAGAGGTAGGCAAGGGAAAGGTAGGTACTTTGAGGTTATACGGTGAGGAATGGAGGAAAAGTTAGATGCTCCAAGTATATATGTTAGAGGAATGAGAATAAAATATGAGAAATACGGTTGAGGTGATTTTGTGTTTCTTGGATAATTTAAAGGATGTCATGATAGATAGAATAAGGCATGAAAAGAAGTAGGTACTCAAAATAAAATTGCAGTATAAGAGGATGACCTTAAGGTTTAGGGTGATTTTGAAGTGGAGGAGGTAAAGTATTTGGAGTATGAATAAACCCTTCATCGTATTTGACAATCCCCAATCCTATCTTCCTATAAAGGTGAGCTTGCATCATCCTAGTGAAGTCTTCCATCATCATGGTTAAACTAAATCCATGCTATTAAACCACATAGCTCCTAGCTCCCCCTTGCTTATTGCATCCCGATGATAATTACATTCCTTGTATATTGACTCTAACGGATCTATAGATCAAATAAATTACCATTGATGCTCAAGCAGTTCGATACAAATTAAATAAGCAAAATGCTTGCAAGTGCTCCCCCTCGGTGTATGCTCCCCCTTGTTTGGGGCACCAAGGAATCAATATATTGTTGTGCTACAAAATAAAGTTAGTGGACAAGTGCACATATACATATAGCAAAACATTATCGGGGAACTAGACATGGACTTTTAGGTTTTATTATTCTAAAGTATGACACTTTTGAAAGAAAGATAGAAGCTAGACACATGCAATCATTATTTTTAAAAAACAACAATCTAAATGATATAATTAAAAGACTCAAGAATATTATGATATATATATATGATATATATATATAATATCATATATATAAAATATATTATAATATATATATATATATATATATATATATATATATATATATATATATATAATATATAAATATATTACTTCCAATTAATAAAAAATAAAAATAAAGATGAGGATGGAGTCATGTGCTCTTTGGAGTGAACGATAAAAGAATTCCATATGAGCCAAAAAGTAGAAATGATGAGTGATACTAATGAAGGAACGTGTTGACCCGAAACAGTTGATAGAACGATTTGATATATCATTTGCACTAACAATTGATGTGCATATGATCCTATCGAGACAAAAGTAGATGATTAGGGAATTCAAGGTTGTTTGGTGTTTTTGTTGGTTGACAATGTTGAGGACAAAGCGGGATGTGAAATCAGGTTAGTTCTTACATGGTTGAAGAATGATGAGAAGACTCATACAATGTGGAGACTCAATAACACTTGAAAGATTTGAATATCTTCTTTTAATGTTCTTCACTTTCTATAAGTGGGCAGTTTAGCGAAGGAAGTACAATTGTTTTCGCAAATTACTTAAATATTTTGGATGAAATAATTAAGTTAGGATAGATATAGGAGGAATTTTAATAGTAACAAGACAATTAAAAGAGAAGAAATGTTTAGAGGAGACAAGACTTATTAGAATTGAAAAAGAACGTTTAGAAGTGAGAAGAAACGTCGAAAGTAAAAGGACTATTAGAAATGAGACGACTATCCAAAGTGAGAAGATTATTAAGAAAGAGAGGAACCGTTTAGAAGTGAAAAGACCATTCGAGGTGAGAAAAGAGGTTTACGAGAAGTGAGGACCAAGATGTGAGGAGAATATTGTGGAGGTATGATTAATGTAAGGATTGTATTTGAGAATGAGACCATTTCATTATGAAATGTTACTTATGACTATTAACAACATAAGAAAATGATCTTGTGAGTGTTAGGAATGTGATGATGAACCAATGATACTATAGAGAGATAATGGGGCATAGGTTAGGTGTAGGAAAGACGTCAGCTCTTAGCAGCAAAAAGAGAGAGGGTGAGTTCGTTTAATGATTTGAAAAGAAATGACAGATAACTCAAGCCTGCTGCCGGCGGTCCCAGATATATCTGGGGGTAGCCAGAATAGATCTGAGGGCCGCCAGACCACCAACAGGAGAGGAGTTTAGGGCTTGACAAATTTTTGTGAAATAGTGAAATTTTAAATTTGTATTTCGCTAAATTAAAAATACGCAAGTACTTTGGTATGGAAGTAAGATAAGTTGCCCGACGCATGGAATATCGAATAGACTAATTCGAGACTAAGTAAAAAGAAGAGAAAGATTTACAAAATGTGTTCCATCATTCCTAGACCTATAAAAAGACAATTTAACGATTCGCGATTGACGTGTAAAGAAAGAATGTCGACGATGTTATCTTCAGACGCAACCTATTCGAATGGAGTTTTTTCCATTTGACATTGTCCCGAGGAAATGTGAAATCTTTGGTGTGTTTCATATGCGTAAAATCATAATATAATAATTATAATAATAATAACATTAAAAATTAAAAAACAAACAAAGATGAAGGCGACGAGCTTGACAATATCAAGACGGATGGTGGTCTTCTTAAGATGGTGGTCTTCTCAAGTATTGTGAATGTTCATGAAACAATCTCATACGAGGTATAAGTTCTCTAAGTGATAAGCGGAAATAGTATAGGAAAAGATTATCCAACTCTATGGTTGTAGAGGGCGAGGTTGTTTGTCTTAAATGTGGTAGCGGAAATAGTGGAGGAAAGAGATTAGCCATCTCTATGGTTGAAGAGGCGTGGTTGAGTGAGAAGAAAGAGGTGTGATCAAAAGACAAAGAATGTTTTCGTCGAAGAGAAAGAATGTTTTCGTCAAAGAGAAACGGAGAGCGTTTTAACTAATGTTGTTAAAAGGATTGAATAGGTATTTTTGGATATGACCTTTAACATTTGCGATTGCAAGTTAAAGATACTTGAATATTTCAGATGAAATATTTAAGTTGTCAAACCTACTTGGAATGGTGTTAGATTTGTATTTAACCGTTTCTCGATGAAAGAGTGGATTATTTAGAAGAGAGGGAGATGATTAAGGAAATGTGTGAAGGAAGAATTTAGAAGATTTAAGACCATTTTGTGACTCTTTTGAAAGTTTAGATTAATGACACGAATGCAAAGAAAGATATTCTAGTGTGAGAAAATATATACATAGATGTATAATACATATAGATATAAGCATGCAAGTTTATCTAAGCATGCATTGACATAATAATCAACAAGATTAATGTGTAAGACTATATGACATCTAAACCTTATTTGTCATACATCAACCTAACATAGTGTAGGTGCACAATTAACATGTAAGTCATCTAAGATGATGCAAACAAAACATAATAATTTTAAATGTAATCGTCATGTAAAACATGTTAGCATTTAGCATTTAGGAGTATATGTTATTTAGATAAACTAAGAGATATTTTATCTAAATTTTTTAGAAAAAGGCAAACATCTTTTTAATAGACATGTATTCAATAGCTAAGTAAACAACCATTGAGCATCAAGATAAACATGAAGGCATATAATTGCATTATATGGGAGCAAGTAATCATCTTGAAACTTTAAAGCACATATGTGAGGTGCATGTTGTCTAGATTGACTAAGGAGAAACCTAATTTATACTTGCTTAGTGTGCACTCCTAATGAGATACAAAGTTTATCGATGTAGACTATCATTAGGCATATTTAGGAGGAGTCATAAGTGGAGAAGATGAAGTATTTGGAATACGAATGAGCCCTTCATTGTATTTGACAATCCCCAATCCTATCTTCCTATAAGGCGAGCTGGCATCATCCCAGTGAGTCTTTATCATCATGGTTTTAACCCAAATCCTTGCTATTTACCCACATATCTCCTAGCTCCCCCTTGCTCATTGCGTCTCCATGATAATATTCTTTATCTTGTATATTACTTAACGGATTCCATAGATCAGAATAAAATACATCGACTGCTTAAGAAGTTTGAAGCAATTTTAAATGAGCAGAGTGCTTGCAGTGCTCCACTTGATGTATGCTCCCCTTGTTTGGGGAACCAGGAATCAGGATATTGTTGTGTTACAAAATAAAAAGTTAGGTATAAAGTGCACATATACATATAGCAAAACATTAGCGGGGAACTAGACATGCACTTCTAGGTTTTATTATTCTAAAGTATGACACTTTGAAAGAGAAGTAGAAACTAGACACAAGTAATCATTATTTTAAAAACAACCTAAATGATGAAATAAAAAGAATCGAGACGTATGTTTACGAAGAAAGATTAGACCGACTTTTAATAAACGAGAATGGGATTCGTTTATTGATTGACACAAAAATATTATGAGAATGACCTTTTAAAAGTAGACGAATGACATTTAATATCTTGGCAAAATATGTCAATATATATATATATATATATATATATATATATATATATATATATATATATATATATATATATATATACTTTAAAAGAATAAAAAGAAAAATAAGACGAGGATGGAGACGATGTGCTCTTGGATGTGAATGAAAATGATTCCATAGAGCCGAAAAGTGGGAAAGGATGAGCGATACTAAAGAAGGAACGTGTTGACGCGAGGTTGATAGAAAAGATTGATATATCATTTGCACTAACAATAGTGATGTGCATTGATCTATCGAGACAAGGTAGATGAAATAGGGAATTTTAAAGGTTGTTTGGTGTTTTTGGTTGGTTGACAATGTTGAGGAACAAAGTGGGATGTGTAATGAGGTGATAGTTCTTTCTGTAGTGCGAATAATAATGAGGAGATTCAACAATGTGGTGACTCAAAAAACTTGAAGATTGAATATCTTCTTTTGTTTACTTACTTTTTAAGAAAGAGGAAAGTTTACGAATGGGTGGACATTTGCATTTATGCAAATTACTCAATATTTCAGATGAAATAATGTTAAAGTTAGGAGAGGTATAGAGGATATTAATAGTTCTAGACTATTAAAGAGAAGATATTAAAAATCAAACGTTTTCGACTTGAGAGGAAAACATTATGTGAAGATAAGACTTATTAGAAGTGAAAAGGAACGTTTAGAAGTGAGAAGAAACGCCAAAATTAAAAAGACTATTAGAAGTGAGGCGACTATCAGAAGTGAGAAGACTATTTAGAAAGAGAAAAGAGGTCTGCGAGAAGTGAGGACCAATTTTTGTATGTGATGGAATTTATTGTGAAGTAATGGATTGCAAGTCTATCGATTGTACATAATGTGTTTGATAATGAGACGCATTTCATTATGAAATTCACTTGACTCTTGAAAACATAAGCAACGATGCTTATGAGTGTTAGGATATGAGGATGACCCATTGATCTATAGAGAGATATTGGGTATAGGTTTGGGTGTGGAGTAGACGTCAACTCGTAGCAGAAGAGAGGAAGTGTTAGGTTATGGAAAAAAATGAATGGTATTACAAGCTGCTGCCGGCGGTCCCAGATATATCCAGGGGCTGCCAGAATAGATATGGGGGCCGCCGGACCGCCAACAGGAGGGATATTTAGGGAAATTGATGAATTTTTCGAAAAGAGTGACATTTTAATTTGCATTTCGCTAATTAAAAATACTTAAAGTACTTCGGATGAAGTAGTTAAGTTGTCACGACACGAAATGGAACACGGACTAGAATCAAAACTAGAAGAAAAGAAGAGAACGATTTATGGAATGTGTTCCATCATTCCTAAACCTTGACGAAGATAATTTAGCGATTCACGCTTGAGGGGTAAAGAAAGAATGTCGGCGATGTTATCTTCAGATGCAACCTTTTCGATGGAGATGTTTCCTTTTGGACATTGTCCCGAAGGAAATGGTGACGTATCATCGGTGTGTTTCGTAAGCGAAAATAATAATAATAATAATAATAATAATAATAATAATAATAATAATAATAATAATAATAATAATAATAATAATAATAAAGAAGAAAACAAACGAAGATAGAGACGATGAGCTTGACAATGTCAAGACGATGGGTTGTTTTGTGTACGAGAAACTATACTCAAAAAGTTATGTAGCTCTTCCTGAGCATTGCGAATGTTCACAGAACAATCACACGACGAGGTATACGATTGTCTTAAAGGTGGTAGCGGAAATAGTAGAGGAAAGAGATTAGCCATCTCTATGGTTGAAGAGGCATAGTTGAGTGAGAAGGAAGATGTGTGATCGAAAGACAAAGAGTGTTTTCGTCGAAGAGAGATAATGTTTTGTCGATTAAAAACAATGTTTTCATCAGAGAGAAAGGATGTTTTCATTGAAGAGACAGAATGTTTCGTCGAAGAGAAAGAATGTTTTCGTCTAAGAGAAAAGAATGTTTTCGTTGAAGAGAAAAAAATGTTTTCGTCAAAGAGAAAGAATGTTTTCGTCGAAAGAAAGAATGTTTTCGTCGAAGAGAAAGAATGTTTCGTCGAAGAGAAAAGGAGAGCGTTTTAACTTATGTTGTTAAAAGGCTTGAATAGGGATTTTCGGATATGACCTTTAACGTTTGCGATCGCAAGTTAAAGATACTTGAATATTTCGGATGAAATATTTAAGTTGTCAAACCTACTTGGAGGAGCGTTAGATTTGTATCTAACCTTTTCTTGACGAAAGAGTGGATGATTTGGAAGAAAGTAAGATGATGATCAAAGGAGTGTGTGAGTGAAGACTCTAAGAGATTTAATACCATTTTGCGACTCTTTTGACTTTTTAGATTTGTGACCCGGACGCGAAGAAAGATATTATAGTGTGAGAAAATATATACATAGATGTATAAGACATACATATTTAAGCATGCGAGTTTATCTAAGCATGCATCAACGCAATAATCAACAAGATTAATGTGTAAGACTGTATGACATCTAAACCTTATTTGCCATACATCAACTTAACATAGTGTAGGTGCACAATTAACATGTAAGTCATGTAAGATGACGCAAAAAAAACATGATAATTTTAAATGTAATCATCATGTAAAGCATGTTAGCATTTAGCACTTAGGAGCATGTGTTATTTAGATGAACAAAGAGATATTTTATCTAAATTGCTAGAAAAAGGCAAACGCTTTTACAACAAACATGCATTCAATAGCTAAGCAAATAAACGTTGAGCATTAAGATAAACATGAAAGCATATAATTGCATTACGTGGGAGCACGTTATCATCTTGAAATTTCAAAGCACATATGTGAAATGCATGTAGTCTAGATTGACCAAGGGGAAACCTAATTTCTACTTGCTTAGTGTGCACTCCTAATGAAATACAAAGTCTATCGATGTAGACTATCATTAGGCATATTTAAGAAGAGCCATTTAATCAAATTAGAGAATGAATATGAGACTATCACTAGTGGTGCTCAATTCAAGCTAAACACGACCATTTTTACAGGTTATACCACGAACCCAACTTCACTCTTGGAAGCAATTCAACCGTTAGGTCAAATTGAATTTCTAGTGCAATAGATTCTCCAGTAGTCATTATCATGTTAGACAAAATAGAATTCCTATATTTGCCTAATGAAGTGTAGCAAAGATAAAATTTGTATTGTCTTTTCATACAAGGCCTACTATGACTCAACTAACGTACTTTAATTTCGGTTCACATAATCCTAATCAAGATGTGTGGAATTCTAAGGTTGAATGAGAGAGCAAGCAAGTTGTTGTAGCTATAAGAAAGAATGAGTCATCTAGGACCTAGGAGTATGCTTAAAAGTGACAATGTGTAATGCTCTATATTGAGAGTGTTCAAAGAATGCACCTTTGCATGTCTTTTATGAAAGAAATCCAATTAAGGTTATTTACCTCAATAGATCTTGTGTTTGTTTCTTTGTAGAAATAATGATGATTAACTAAAGTTTAGTTACATCTATGTTAGACTTTTAAGCAAGAGATTGACAAGAGGAAGATGTTTAAATCTAATGCCATAGGGCGGATCTACCTAAACCGAAGATGAATTTAGGACGAAGGATCCATCGATCCGTGGAGGTGCCAAATTTGGGCAAGGATCATTTTTCCATTATTTGGGAGATGGTGTTGATATTAGGTTATTAAGAGAAACTTATATAAGTTATAAGGGTTCTCGGTTTGAGTTTTCAGAAATGACATCCAAGTCTTGCTTATCAAGTTGGAGTACTTATGAGTTTCCCGATGGAAATTCATAAGTCGTCAATCCTACTTAGAGTGTGTTAAGTTTAGCATGTATAATTTGACCATAGCTAATAACACAACATTTGAACACTTTAGACTCAATGAAACATCTTCATTGCAAGTGTGAATTGCAATTCGATGACTAATCTTGTTGTCTTGCAATCGACTTCGTGATTTCATGTAATAACCGAGGATGGTTAAACATGTAGACACAGAAAAACATCCATGGTCATTTGTTTGATATTTCCCTTGTGATCTAAATAAATCCATTAATCATGATTTTCATTGTTCTATTCCAAATTTGTAATTGGATTGAATAGTGAGATTGATTATCGTTTGAATAATAATCATCTTCATATTCGAAATCCTCTTACGATCACTTATTGAAAGAAATCATGATAATGGTTTGAGGAATATGTTCAATTATTTCTAGTCCTAACCTTAGATGGTTAAAGGGTTCTCATTTGGTGAAGAAGAAATATTATGCTTATTTGGTAAAGTAAGAGAAAGTTTTATTTTTTTTATGAGAAAAGAATTAGTTTAGAGTGAGCTTTGAATTCGTTTGAGCAAAGTTACATATGTTGTGCATTCGCTCATGTTTGGCTTTTCGGAGATGACGACTTTACCAATTGCATTGCAAGGTAAATTACTTGAATATTTCGGATGAAACATTCAAGTCGTCAATCCTACTTCATTGTGTATTTTATGCATATATTTGCCAAATATTTGGAACACAACTATTGGACAAGTAGACTCAATATGACATCATCTACACAAGTGTGAGTTGTGATCCGATGCATATTCTTATCGTCTTGGAAAAGGATATCGTTATTTTCATACCAATCGAGTGTGATTGAGTATGTAGGTTTAAGACAATATCTCTTGTTATATTTTGATATAATGTTAAAGCTAGACAAATAAGAATCCGATTTCTTGTCCATACTTGAAAACTTGTCAATTAGATTCGATAATAATATCAATCATATTTTGAATAATGAGTTGATATATATTCGAAATCTTTCTTGACCCTCACGAACACTCTTTTAAAAGAAGATAAATAAAGATTTTCATAGTGTGTTCCATTAATCCTAAGACTAGTTGTAAGTGTGAGGTTGATGAATAATGACAAGTTAATTTCTTACTTCAAGATTGTCATATATTTTGCTTGTGCGAAAAACTATTTGTTGTTATGCATAGTATGCATAGTTTTTGACATTTTATTAATATATGAATGATTTTTCTAACCATTTTAATACAACACACATCTTATGTAAAATACTATATGTTTATAAAAAGATTATAATTATGTGTGTGTGTGTGTTAGAACAATGCAAGCACAAGCAAAGTTTAACAAAAAATACAATTTCTTTTACTTAATTACTAATGTATACTTTTGTTTAACCAACCCAAGGTCAAACAAAGCAAGACGATGAAAAAATTTAGACATCTTGTTGGAAGAGAGTTAACGTGTTGAGAATTTTGGTGACGGGTTTTACCGTTTATCTTATGACAATATTTTCTAACATACTTGACACACTATTGAATCTCAATCCTAAGAAGTTTACTAGACTCAAAATGATTTACAAGATTTTTATGTAACATTTGTAAATATAGTTGTCTATGCCTAAAGGGAATGCACAAACAATTTCACAACTTAACGCAAGAAATCTAGCATAATTCCTATTAGGCGTAATCTGAAAAACTATTAACAAATAAATAGTGTACATGACATATGTGTTTAGATAAATAAGTAGTTCAATTACAAGTAGCAATGCTCACTTAATAATATCTATCAACAAAAATACAATACAAGTAAAAACACATAATCATTTAGCATGCACATAAAGATATTCGTCGTTGTTTTGTGTATTAAATATAACGATGTGTACTTAGCTTGATTTGGAAAATAAAATAGTTCCTCCCCATTTAAAAAATTAATTAAGATCAATATTTTGAAAGGTCAAATACACTATTTTTCAAAGATATCTCAATTAAAAATGCCCGACTTAAAGGAAAATGTAAAATACAAGTTTTACGTTAAAACGAAACTCAAAGTTTTAACCACTATGTAGTATTTTGCATTTCTGACTTATTTAAGTTTAGAATGAAGACTTGGAAGTAGTTTTAAATGAAGTAGGACTCTAACTAATTATTTTCAAAATGGCGGGGTGGACGGATAGGTACGACTTCTACGGACTTTTACGTTGTTTTTATATGATTTTTCGAATGTTTGCCAATTTTTGCTGCTGAATGAAACAGTCAGACGGTCTCGGAAAGGCGACGGCTCCAGAGTTATATTGGGGGGCCGCTCGAACTTTAGGGGGATCCGCCATCAGATGACCCAATAAAACAAGGTTTTTTGTACTACTCATTTGGGAACTTAATGTAGAATGTAGGAATCTCAAGGAGTTATTCCAGCACATAAAACGCCGTGTTGTAGGACTATCATTTTTACTCCTTCCCCACATAGGACTTACAAAGATGTATTTTACACTTTCCAAGATTTTGAGAATATTTCATTCAAGCTAGTATACGAGGTATATTTAACAACAAATAATACGAATCAGGCAAAGAGAACCACCTTTCTCCATATTTTAATCCCCCTTCATGGGTAATTTGATACATGGATCGTACTCTATTTTAAAAACCATTTGTTTTGAAAACTAGAGCGACGTGGCTCCTGATACCAATTGTGGAAACCGTAGAGGGGGGGGGGGGGGTGAATACGTTTTCATTTAAAAACTTTAAATCTTTTTGTATCATTACCGATCAAGTTTGACGCAATTGAGACGTTGTCGATAATAGGTTTGCCAATTAGCTAACGCTTATTCTAACATTATAATCACAATTCATAATATTTAGCACAAAAAGCTACACAACCTTAACTAACAATATATACACAACCATTCACACAATCATAAGCACAATGCAAGTATAAAAGTAAAGCGGTAAATGTAAAGAAATAAGTAAAGCGAAAGGTAAAAGAAAATGCAAACCGACACGGTGATTTATAGTGGTTCGGTCATGAAGCTCCTCTTCGCCCTACTCCACTCCTCGAGTATCCAACTCGAGAGTTACTTCACTAATCAACAAGCTCCCTTTCGGCGGAGAAAACCTTATACCAATGCTTACATTATTTTCTGACACTAAGCTAGATGTCGAGTTCTTCTTCGGGTACAACCAAACCCGTTATGTTTTATGGCCCAACATAACAAACCTTGTGTTTTATGGCCTAAAACTCATAAAACCGTCGCATACCATTTTTTCCGAAACTAAGTAAATGTCGAGTCCTAATCTTAGCTAGAACCATCTGTCCACTTCACCAATGTATTTTAAGGCCTAAAATACTAACCAACCCACAATCAACCCATCCAAATATATACATCATTTGGATCTACACACTACTAAAGATTGGAAGATATGGACTCGATCTATATGTAACAAATGTTACAAATGGACTAACTAGACTACATAACTTCGGATCTTAAAGATGACCGAAGTTCTTCTCTTGCATATGAGGGAAGAAGGAAAGGATAGAAGATTGGATCACATTTAAACAAGATTAAACTATGTTAGTGATCAAGAGATATAGAGAGGGAAAGGGGATTTTAGAGAGAGAAAGGAATTTGAAAAATCTGTGCAAAGAGGGTTAATTTTCTACAGGAGAGAGTGCATTATTTATAGACAGGGAAATCCAACGTTCAGCTGGTGGCGGTCCCGACGGTCCCAAATATATCCGGGGGCCGCCCCTAGGCTGACGCTCTGATTTTTGTCCTTTTGTGGAGAAGGTTTATCTGGCTGAGTTGTATTCAGTTTTTTTGGGGTGGGGGACTGGGAATTCAAATTTGATTTCATATAAAAACATTTTTTTTGTTTTTATTAGCAAAACTATTTTGTAAAATATAATTGTGTAGAAATGTGATGGATTATATGTAAAAATTTTATTCTTGATACTATCATGTTTAATGTTTTAGTTGTCCTACCTTAAGTGCTTATATTGTTTTACGTCGGGTGTAAACCAATGTCCGTCTTGATGTAGACTTGAGACGACAAAAAGGGGGAGAAATGGAACATAACTCATTTAATAATTTGACATCTTTAATTTTATTTAAAATGTGTTTATATTTTGTCATAATCAAAAAGGGGGAGATTGTTGATACAAATAATGTCTAAAAACGTTATTTATATTTTCCGACCTCTCAACATTTTGATAATAATAAAATGTAAAAACGTTTACAATAAAAATAAACGTTTACAAATTATTAAATGTAAAATATTATTTCTAAGATTAGTGATCACTTAAGGTATGGACAAACAAATTAATTAAGCATGATTAATGATCAAGAATTTTTTTTCTCTTAATCCTCACATTTAATTCTACAAAAGTATTTTCTCAAAAATACATTTACAAAATATTCTCTAATTAAAATAAAGAGTTTTATTAAAAACTTAAAATTTGAAATTCTAATCCTCCCCCCAAAACAGAAGCTTCTACACCAGATACAACCTTCCCCACAAAAAGACAAAAAAAAATGAGCGAAGTCTAGGCGACGACCCCTTTATAGGCCTGACGGCCCCCTTATATATAAGGAATCGCCCCCAGAGAGCTGTTGGGATTCCCTGCCTATAAATACTACTCCATTCCCAGCAGAAAAACATTTCTCTTTGCATGAAATTTTTCAGTCTTTTCTTTCTCTCTCTAAACCTTCTTTCTCTCACTAAAACTCTTGATCACTAACATACTTAGATCTTGTTTCAAGTGATCTAATCTCTTCTTCTCATCTCTTCCCTCTCATTCGAGTGCAAGAGAAGAACACTCGTATTCGTCAAGAAACGAAGTGTTAATTAGTGATCTCTCATCTCTTCTTCTAAGTACCAAACCTCTATTGTATTTATCTTGTGTATTTGTGTGATTCGGATATTGTGTAGATCCGATAGTGTAGATCTTGTGAGTGTGTATATCTTGTGAAGTGGTAGATTGGTTCTAGCTAAGATTAGGACTCGACATTTAGCTTAGTGTCGGAAAATAACGTAAGCGACGTATAAACGGTTTTGTCCGCCTAAAGGGAGCTTGTTGACATAGTGAAATCTCTAGTCGGATACTCGGGGAGTGGAGTAGGACGAAAATGTGCTTCGTAGCCAAACCACTATAAAATCTTGGTGTCTTGGTTTGGTTGTTTCTTTTTTTTTATCTCTTTACATTATTATTGTTGTTATCGTGTTTTAGTTTAGATAGTTATTGCTTGTTCATATTGTGATTTGATTGAACATATAACTCGGATCTATAGATTTTTGAAAGTAAACTTTTGAAACGTAAAACAAACGTGTAAACTTTTGAAACGTAAAACTCGGATCTATAGTTTGGTTTTCAAAAGTTGTATGTTTTGTGAGAAGTGAATAAACAAATGAGTCTTTAATTTTGATTAAAAGAATATCATTTACAATTTAACTTGCATATGATTGGTCAACATGACTTATCATGTTGAAAATAACTTTAGAGAATCTTAATCCAAATATAATTGTGTTCATCTTAATTTTTATTTTCTCATTTGAGGAGATCGGTTATTGTCGTTGTTGTTTTAACATCACTTATGGGCAAAACTAAAGTTTAATACGAATGTTATCTTTTATATAATAAATGAATTACATCATTTTAGAGTGATTTTGGCAAAATAATCTTATTAGAAAGGAATTGGACCAAACACATTGCTTGATTTTGACACGTGGCAAAATCGTGCAATGTGATTGGTCAATTAAAACTAAAAATTAGATTGATTTTGGTCAAGATTTAATAAATTTGGTGAAGGAATTTGATGGAGAAAAAAAGATATAAAATATAAGTGTCTAATTTGTGAAAACAAAAATTAAAAAAAAGTAATCAATAAAACTTAAGTGATTGAATTTTAAATAAATTATGAGTTAAGTGTAAACTTATAATTTTCTTTATTTTTTAATAACTTTAAAAAATAAATAAATATCCTTTTAGATGTTATACCCTGTAGACTCTATACTTATCAAATACAACATATATGTTGTTTTAAAAATACAACTAATATATATGCACATGATTATAAATATTAAAATGAAAGCACAAGTTATCGTGTATGTAAATAAGTACAAGAGGTTGTACTTATACAAATAATTCATGCTATTTCTCTTCATGAGTTTAAGGATATCTGATTTTTTTTACTATATGCGTTCAATAATGACTCGTGTTATTCATTTTATAAGTTTAACTCGTGCGTTCACGGGTTCGAATTTTATATAGGCTGAATTATTACTAACAGGAATATATGTATCAATTGTACGCACGAGTTACTGTGATATGAAAACAAATATACGTAATTGTACTTATAACAATGAGTCATGTCATTCCTATTTAAATTTATATAAGGATATCTGAAAAAACATTTTTAAAAACTTTATATATTAATTTCATCAAGTCCATTATGTGTTATTAAAATCACATATTGTGTAAAACATGATACAAGTAGTTAAATTTAAACAACAATAACAACCTCAACACATGTCAGTTTAACAAAGTTAATTTTTTTCATCTAACACAAATCTTTACATATATTAATACACAATGAAACCATTTATGTAAAATCCGGTGCATAATTATTAGTTTTACTTATATCTCAATTACAAAACATTAAACACGACGAAATTCTTATATGTCTATACACTAAACTAAAATTTTAAAATAAATTTGATTCATGTGTTAAATACGGCTAAATTATTATTAACGGTAATACAAATATCAGATGTAAGCACGAGTTAATGTGATGTGAAAATAAATATACGCGATTGTACTCATAACAATGTCTCATGTAATTTTTATTTAAAGTTTATATAAAGATATTCGAAAAACATATTAAATTCGAATATTGTGTAAAACATGATATTAATAGAAATTTGAATAACAACATCAACTTCAACACTCATGTCAGTTAAATAAAGTTAAAATTTTCACCCAACAAAAATATTTATAAAATATTAATCGATATTAATACATAGTGAATTTTTTTATATACATATATGTGCATAACTATTAGTTGTACTAATATTACAATTACAAACCATTAAACACGAGAAATTTTCATATATTTTGTATATTAAACTAAATTTTAAGATAAATTTGATTTATGTGTAAGCCATGTACGCACACAAGACTTTAATATCCTAGATGGAAATTTTTTTTAATCCAACCAGGAAAAAGATTGTTTCTTTTTTGCTTAATACGAAAATAAATTATGTTTCTAAAAGGGTGCTAAAAAGAAGGTTGTTTTCATCCAGGATTCTGTATCACAAATTTACGCACACATCTTTCTTTTATTCTTTCTTCTCCTAACATAACCCACTTGTTTTTAACATCTTCGGCTCTACCACACCTACTTTCTATGGCAACTAATATACCACTCTAATCCGCCGCCTTACTCCTCATGCTAACCATTGAATTGTCGTCTCTACTATTTTGATCACTCCAACATGTTTTTTTATGTCGACTTCATTACCTCATCTTTTTATATGTATAAAACTGCATAAAAGTTACGGGTTTTTTTCTCCTTTAAATTCCCTATTTAGATGGACTTGTCTTAAGTTTTTAGAAATTTGTAGTAATTGAAGTTTGATTATGTATCATTTATACTTGATTTTTGATTCTTTTAGTTTCCAATACGAGATCATTGCTCTATCTGTGATTTTAAAAACAAAAGTAAATTAGTCATTTAGGTTTTTGAGATTCATTCAGGATAAAAAAGAAACAAGATATTTTCATACAGGATTACTAATCTAGAAAGATACTATTTCCGGATAGGAAAAAAAAGAAACAGCACATTAATAGTGTTATGGAGAGTGTTATTTTAAAATCACTGTTTGGATCTATTGTTTATTTATATTAAAAAAATGATGTCGATGATGCAATTACAGTCACTAAAAGTTGAAAAGGTTAGATCGTGATTCGAGAGACCTAATCTTTGTTCTTACTTTTAGTAAATAATTATTTTGCATAAATTTCATAAACTTGCCCAATCAAATACAGAATAAAATATGTAATGTAGTCTCATTCTATGAACATGTTGTATTTCATTATATGAACATGGATAGTGATGAGTGGGTACGTCTTGTTAGTTGTTTTTTTTAACGACGAATTTTATTGAGTGAAAAAAAAGTACAAGGAGCTTGAAGATTACAAAGTGACAATGTGAGGATTTTTATGTCACTCAATCCAACTAAAATAAGCTTTACATCTGTAACGACACCAGTAGAAAGATCTAGATTGCACTTCATAAAAAATAGCCGCCTTTGATGAAGACTTAGAACCGAAGATAGTTTTATTACAGAAGTTCCAAATATGTCATCACGTCACACAGGGACGGAACTTGACAAGTATTATTGGAGGGCCAAACTATAATGTATTTGTTTTAAGGGGGCCAATTTACATTTTCTTTTAACATTTGTACTAATAATATATTCCACCAGCTGGTGATCAAATAAAGGATATCTCTAGCAATTTGGCAAGTGAAGAAGATGTGCCTAGTTGATTCCACCGCTTTACCGCATGTAGGGCATAGAATA
Source organism: Tanacetum coccineum (assembly GCA_026074375.1). Lineage (NCBI taxonomy): Eukaryota > Viridiplantae > Streptophyta > Magnoliopsida > Asterales > Asteraceae > Tanacetum > Tanacetum coccineum. Next base: position 34,302 of record BQNB010049862.1, read on the forward strand.
GAGTCAATATCCATTCCACGACGAGAAATGTTCAATCTAGTTGGAAGATTATCTAACTGAAATTTGTGTTCCAAGCTAAAACATTTACCTTTAATAGGCCACCAAGACCTTTTGTCCAACGAGTGCTAGAAGAGACCTAAGACGTGAACCCGACGATCAATTTTCTAATGAGGCGACGGTGAATCTCCTGAACTTGCAAGGACCAAATCCATCTATCCCTGATATTTGCGAGAGAAGTACCTTCCACCATCGCCTTCAGAGAATCAAACTGATCTTGCTCCACTCCTCCCCTAACGGTCTCGACGGAAAGTGAAAAGCCAAACTGTTTTGAGAATAAGAATTGTGTGAAGCACATAACAGCAACATTAATGTTTTGCAAGATTCCATGCGTAAGCTCTTGGAAACAAAAATTTAAACCGCAACATCCCATCAATTTCTTCCCAAAACAAAGTATCCTGAACCGTTTGCCACACTTTTTTTGTTAAGCGAAACTGAGTAAATTTAAACCCCGTTTCTTTAACAAATCCACCTCTTTAACAATGTCGAGCCAAATAGAAGGATAAGAGACTTTCACCTGTTTACCAATTTTTCCATGATCTCCATGAATAGATTTGATGACGTTCGCCCATAGTGAAGAGTTTTGAGAAAGGAACGCAACAAGCCCATTGTAAACATGAAAGCTCTATTCAGAGCGTATAATCTTGAAATTCCAAGGCCGTCTTTTTCTTTAGAAGCTAACACATTTGTCCATTTCACCAAAGTCGGTTTTTTAGCAAGAGGATCATAACCATTGAAAAAATGTGAACGAATAGATTCCATACATTGCAGAATCTTCATAGGAACTTTGAATAAGACAAAATGATAAATAGCATCGATCCTAGAACCGATTAAGAAGGGTTAATTACCTCCTAGCAAAGAGTCTTCATCTTCCATTTAATAAACTGAGGAAGCCATTTGCTTCGATCGTCATTCCAAACTGGATTTTGACATATGGCCACACCACTTCCGAACCTAAATAAGAAAATGTAGTTTAAGAGTGACACAACCCAATATTTCTAGCTGCTTGAGCCAATTTGTGTCATCATCACATAAATCCCCATTAACTTACTTTTAGACATGTTGAGACGAAGACCTGATGCACGGTGAAAGCATTCCAAAACTTGAACAATCGTATCAAGATTTGACTCATTCCATTGACCCATGAAAATAACATTCGTACGGCGTAAAACACATGGGCTAAACGAAACATTTAAAAATTCAAATTACTACACGGAAACGGCTAACTTATTGAACGGAAATTCTCGGGTTGTCACATAATGTTTCCATAACCAAAATGAACAAGAAAGGAGATAAAGGGTCACCCTGTTTGAGACCTTTGTGGAATTGAAACTCTTCCGTAGGACTACCATTCACAATAACTGAACCCCTAGATGATCGAAGACAACTCTGAATCCAATAGCACCATTTCTCACCAAAACTGAACCTTCTCAAAATGTCGTCCAAATAATCTCATCGAACTGAATCAAAAGCCTTTTTGAAATCCACTTTGAAAACCAAAGACTGCTTCTTTTTCGATTGACACCATTGAACAATTTCGTTTAGGATAAATGGACCATCGAGGATTTGCCTATCCGCAATGAAAGCTGATTGAACTTCATTTACGAGATCACCCAGAACGAGAACAAGGCGATTCGCCAAGATCTTGGTAATGATTTTATACATACTACCAATTAAGCTAATAGGTCTAAAGTCTTTGACCATGTTAGCATCGCGAGTTTTCGGAATCAAGGCAATAAACGAAGAGTTGCTGCTTTTAGGAAACTGACCATGATGAAAAAAACTCGTCACAGCATCAACCACGTCACTCTTTAAAATATTTCAGTAACGACGAAAGAAACCGAACGTGAACCCATCAGGGCCAGGAGACTTATCGGGACCACAATCCCAAACCGCCCTTTTTATTTCATCTTTTGACACATCACACTTCAGGTCGATAATTTGATCAGGCTGTAGCGTATTTGGAAAGTTTAGATCAAGTTGGAGACGAATATCTTGTGGGTGATAAAAATGATTTTTTAAGTGAGACGGAAATTCTCGTTTAACCAGGTGAGGGGAGTCAATCCAGTTACCATCGACCAAAATGCCACAAATGGCTAGCTGACTTCTTTTTTTATTGATCTAAAATGTGCAAAACAACCTTAAATTTGGATTGTCAAATATAATAAATTTATAATCTTTTGTTTTTATTTGTTTGATTAAGAAAGTTAACAAAACACAATATATATATATGGTTTGTGTTATATTCACCATTAATCTTATTTTAATTCAATGTATTTTTTTTTAATGATGGATTTTGAATATTAGTTTATTTAACACCAATTTTTTGTCGATAGTTGTCAAGTCAAAGCCAAGAAAATACAAGTTACTACTATCAGTCGATTAAATCGAAAATACAAGTTACTACTATCAGTTGAAATTAACAAAAGTTAAACCAGGATAGTTTATATGAAAAATCTTGTGTGTGTGATCACGTCAACTCTTTGATAGGTTGTGTTTGACAACAAGCGTTTTGGAGCGTTTAAGAGCGGTAATCGACAAGCGGTAAGCATTTTAGATGAAAAGCTTTTTTGACAACACCTCAACAAGCGTTTGAATATTGTCTAAGTGCTCCAATCTCAAATGCTTCTTGAAGAAGCATTTCAGAACTGCTCCAAGCAGTTTGTTATAAAATTACATTTATGCCCTCAAATATAAAATTTATGGATTCTTTAATTGGGTTATATGTCATTTTTTGTAATTTTACACTTTTTAATTACAGCTTAAAGCTACGTTACCAAACACTGTTTTTAAACAAACAACTACTGCTTACTACTCCTGCTACTGTGCTTACTGCTACTGCTACTGCTACGTGTCGCTAAACATAAACGAGTGAATAACTTGGTTTGAGTTGTATAGCGGTATATCTGGACGTGGCAAATTTGTTGGTCGGAAGGTAAAAAAACCTTTATTACTAATAAAAAAACCAGATTATCTAACATTGCCTCATTTCATCTCATAACATGAAGTTATAACGTACAACTAGTAGTAGTAAGTTATAAATTACTAGTTTAATTTTTTTGAATGAAAACTTACTAGTTTTATTAGAAAAAAAAGTTGTGTATTATACTCATTTCAGTTGGTTAAAAAGTTATCAAAACTTTTTTTTGTAATTGGTTAAAAAGTTATCAAAACTATTTTTTGTAAAGGAAATACTCGTATTGATGAGTGTTAAAAGACATTCGATGTTAAGATATTACCGCTAATTAATAGAAGATATCTGTATCTCTATCTTTACTACTTTATAAAGCATTTAGCCAATTTTTAAAATTAGAAGTACTTAAAATTTTAAGTAAAAAATATTACTTTATTAGGAAAGATGTAAAACATAAATAAAAATTATTAACTTTCAATTTTAAAATGTAACATCTTGAAAAATAAATGTCTTTTAATTTTAAAATGTAGTAACATCTTGAAAAATAAATGTCTTTTAATTCTAAAATGTAACAGCCATCTAAAATGTGATAGTCATTTCAAAATAACTTCAGCCCATTTAATATGTAACGTTTCGAGCCCATCACTCAGACATTATATATAAACTTTTATATGATGATCGAATATTTAACTCTCTAAAAGCCCAAAACACATCTCTTCTAAACACCACTAGTGCTGCCACCCTCATCGGAATCCGCGCCACGACCACCTACCACCGGTTTTTTGAATCTATTGATCTGACCAGTTTGGTTTAGATGGTCTATGGATATGAGACCCCCCCCCCCCCCCTACGCCCCTCCAACCACGCGAATCATCCTGGTTATATCTGGAAATCAGAAGAGCTTGTCAAAACTTAGTCATGATTAGACGCGCCACCTGCCCGCGTGTTATTATTATTACTAATATTAGCACACTCTGTTGCCTTTTCAACCTCAATTGGTTATGAGTAGTATCATCTCCGCTGATTCAACACCGCAGCTGATCGTACCTCGACTGAAGCTCAATGCCTGCTATCTCTGTCATCACTCCACACACACACACCTAATCCCGGTTTCTTCTGCTTTGCCGGCCCCTGTTCCATTAGACTGAAACCGCGTTCGAACACGGTTCAAGTTTTTGTTGGTTTTTGGTTTATGTGTGAGATGAAGATCCTTGGTTGATGATGGTAAGTTGTTTAGGAAATGAAATATTCTGAGGCCTTTTTATTTATTATTTTTTTGGTTCTTTGCTATTTTGTTTCTTTGGTCGTCGATCTACCTATTTATAAATATTTCGAGTTATAGTTCAATAATTTGTTTGAGGCCATCAAAGTTGTTAATTAAATATAAATGGCACGATAGTGATGGTCCTTGAGTTTTAGTAACAGCACATGTTATTCGGTTCACTTAATTGACCGGAAAATATTTTGGGTTTGGACCCATACATATTTGAATCTCTTTTTTTCTTTCTATTTTGCACTTGAATCATTAATGATTTGTGGACTGAATTTGAGGTTTGAACTCTAGTGTTTGTTGATCTAACTTTGGATGTGATACATAGTATTTTGGTTGTGATAGATAGTGGTTCGAACTAAGATGGTTTTTATTTAGGTTTGATTTTTGTGGATTTGTGACAGATATTTACGAGTCATTGACGATTAATTTTTAAGCACGAAGTTAGTAGTCGCTCACGCGCGCTGTGTGTGAATTTTTTCTTTCCAAACCCAATTACAGTGTTTTATTAAATCTATTGATGCTTTTTTTAGGGGGGAAATTTAGATAATTTTGAAATTTTACAAAATTTAACTTTTAAGAAAAGTTTTGGAGTTTTATAAATTTTGTAGATATGAAATTACTACTATTAAATAATTTTTGAGAGTTCTGAAATATTATTATTTATTACTTAGTATTTTAAGCTACACCGTATTCAAAAATATAAGAATAGACATGATGACATTTTTTAGCAAGTCAAAAAAATAAAAAAACCCACCAGTGATATTGAAGTATTGAAAAAAACCACATTGGACAAAAAAGGTATTGTGGTGTTTTTCTGACACAAAGATTTTCTTGGGAGGTGCTTTTATGTACATCTAAGAAGCAAATAAAAGGCGCTAAATAAATGTAGATTTCAAATTTCGAAGGTCTTAGAAAGGAAATCAATATTTAGCCACAAACCAGCTTTTAATAATTTGCTAAAAAATTTAACATTTAACACTTATTAACTTGAAAATTAATGCTAGAATCTGAAAAGTGAAACTGCTATCTAATCAATATATTATTAATTTAGACGTTTTGTTTTATAAATGACATCTATATGTGAACACAAAAACACAACAAATATAACCTCATCTAAAACGCCTCACACCATTTCAGTTTCTTATTTATAGATTAGGAGGTGTAGATTTTATAGCGTATAAATACGCTCTCTGAAATCATTGTTTTCTCGCTCACACTATTTGCAACATAATTTTGACTCATACCTCCATGCCGAAAGCTTTCTAAATTTACGAGAAGTACTTTAACATGGATGAGAGAGAGATTCTACAATTTGTACATTATAATTAGTTTGATAGGGCTTAAAGTTATTATAATCTCAATTTACTCCTGTTTTTCGTAATGTTTATAGGGAGAATGTAATATCCTCGGTTTGTAAATCCTCGTTAAAAGAAGTTCTGAGCATTAATCGGATAACTAATCTTATAATTTCTTCCATATGCATAGTTGTTACATGAACATAATCATGGTCATTAAGTCAATGTTGAAATCATTCATTTAATATGTTAAGGTGGTTACAAACATTTAATGTTGAAACCGCTCATTTAATAGTATGTATGCCTACTGCTTTATATAAAAAAAAAAGTGGATTTGTGAATTTTATATATACATGATTGACATTGATAATCCATCTTCAAAATTTTAATCTAAAAATTTATGTTGATTTGTGAATTCTATATATACATTTAATATGTTAAGGTGGTTACAAACATTTAATTCGATAAGTCAAATCTTCATTAATCGTTAAGGTAAACAGTAAAAAATATTAGAAACCATAGCCGCCCTCCCTTTCATGGCGATTCCGTTTGATCTTTCCTCCTTAATTGTTTGATTTCCATTCATTGAATATCACTCGCTTAGTGTTATTGATCCAGTTATGATTCTTGGTTGTTGATTTTATCAGGTTCGACGTTCATTGTTATAGGGTTTCTAACCTTATCACATTGGAGCCATTCACCTGATCTAATAACGATTGGGGTTGTTTCTGGGACGATTCATTTAAGAGTTTTATATTCGATTCGACGTAATCTTTAATTAAGGTTGTATTGATTTGTTTCGCTTGGTTATTTTCTGCTGTTTGCTGCCTTGATCTTGTTCTTGTGTGTGGTGTAGCTCTCTTCAATCCAAAGGTCGTTGTGTTTTTTTGATTCTGGTGTTTGGTTGGTCTTGAGCTTCCTTCAATCCAAAATTGTTCGAATCATGGGAAGATTATCCTCGAAAGAAGATGATTTAGCAAGAATTTCTACTTCCATTTATGTTACTAATTTCCCAACCTCATTTTCTGCAAAGGATTTATTTCATACGTGCAAGCAATACGGACACGTGGTTGATTCGTTCATCCCTCTGAAGAAATCCAAAGATGGTAGGCGATTTGGTTTTGTTAGATTCATTAACGTATTTGACGTGGAGAGGCTTGTGAATAATCTGTGTACGATTTGGATGGGCCGTTTGAAATTACATGCGAACATCGCTAGATTTAGCCGAGAGTATAAGAAGGATAGTGGTCATACGGAGAAGAAGAAAAGTCAACCGTATAACAGTAAGGCTCCGGAGGCTAACAAAGGTGTGAATGTTTCGGGGACTGTTAGTTCGTTTGTTAATGTGGTAATGGGTAAGAAAAATGTGGATGAGGTGAAAGAATCCAGTCCCGCTATAGTTTTGGATGATGAGTGCTTGAATGTGAAGGACTTATCCGTTTCCTTGATGGGTAGAGTCAAAGAATTGGCGTCTCTCAATAATCTTAAAAAGGCCTTATGTAATGAAGGTTTTGACTCTTTGAAAATTAGCTACCTGGGGGAATTTTGGGTATTACTGGAATTCGACAACATGAAGGTCGTTCAAATTTTGGACTATGGCGACCCTCAAAAAGATTGTCGCTAAATGGGGGGATCTCATTGATGTGGATGAATATGATGAGACAAGTTTTAACTCCAAAAGAGTTTGTATTTATACTAAACTTCATGGGTGTATTTTTGAGAATTCAAAAATTATTTTCAGGGGTAAGGTGCATTGGATAAGAGCAATTGAAGTACCTAGATGGACACCTGAGTTCGTTGAGGAGGAGGAGGAAGATGGTCAGTCTGTTGAGAACGATTTTGGAATGAATGGGCAAGAGGAGGATAATGATAAAGATGAAAGAGAGACGATTTTGGAATGAATGGGCAAGAGGAGGATAATGATAAAGATGAAAGAGAGGAGGAGGAGGTTCCGGAAACCGAATTCGAAGCATCGGTGGTAA
>BQNB010049863.1:0-41820 GCA_026074375.1 Tanacetum coccineum
CTAGATATGGATCAACAAGACCAGTGGAAAGCATGGATTATCTGTTATGAAATGATATGAAAATAATGTTTGAACCACATATAGAAGATGAAGTATGCAAGCTGCAAAACGGATACAAAGTGTTGGAATGGAAGCTATATGACTCCTGTGGAGCACATTTCTTGAGGATCCAGTCTATGCAGATTTACATGTTGGTAGAGAAGAAGTATCCTCTTACACCACCTATACTTTCAATGATGTTAGAAAAGAAGCTTCAAATTGATTATGAAAGTAAAATGGCTTATCAGCTGTGTAAATTGATCATAAAACAGCTTAAGAAGTAAAGAAGTGTTTGGAAGCATCCTTTTGGTGTTGATGAAGCTTAAATGAAGAAACTTGATGATTTTGAAGAAGAATGTCAAGTTTAGGGAAGGATTGTTGGGATTAAAAGTCTTCTTGATGCTGTTGGAATTACTACTGCTCGGGTTTATGTTAATACTGCTCTGATGAAGTTAGTGCTGCTTATGAACTTCAAAGAAAATATGCAAAGTAGTTACTACTGCTGGTACAAAAGTTATTGTTGCTAGTGAAAGTTACTACTGCTAGTACAAAGACTGCTTGAAGTTAATGCTGCTGAGGAATTACTACTGTTCAAGAAAATATTCTAAGTAGTTAGTACTGCTAGTGTTAAGTTAATACTGCTAGTGTAAAGTTAGTACTGTTTGTTAGTACTGCTTACTTGATATGTATTAGTTATTCATAGAAAATATTTTATATACTTAAGAAAGTATTATAAGCCGAGTAGGACTCCTTGGTGTATAAAAGGAGGTCATAGGGCATAGAGATTGATGAACCACAACATTACACATGTACCAAAACCAAAAATCAATCTTTTTCTTAGCTTCAAGGTCTTTGTAACCGTAATACTTTGAGAGTATTCATATTATTATCATTAATAATATTGGAGCTTAGATAATTCTTCTTAATATTAAGATTAGATCCGCGTTGATCTTTATATACATTCAAACAAAGTTTCTACTATACTTGTGTTAGATTTATCTAATATAACTAAACCTTAAACAAGCTTAAGGAATTTGATCTATTAAAGTGGGATCACTAAGCTGTAGTTCTAGCAGTTTTTGATATAACTCAAGAAGTTGTGATATATGATAATTTTTGTGTTATGAATAAAGCGAAACATGTGTAAATGGCGTGTTTAGTTGTGGTTTTACTATATGTTGCTTCATATTTGCTCTCTTAATACCTATTATCTTGTATCTAGTTCCTTTAATCTCTTTTTCTTTGAAAAGATTAAGCTTAGGTTCATATATACTTGTCTAGGTATTAGTTTGCTTGTGTGGAAGATTGTTATGTGTTTGTGATATGTTATGTGTCCCCCTAAGTTATGTTTTATGCATCCTAGATGTCATGTGTTCCATGGGAAATACGTTCTTCCCTATTCTATACTCGAATTGCTTTTTCTAGCTCAAAATGTTATTGTATTCATGTGGTAATTGATTGTGTTGTGATATTATATGATTTGTGATATTCTTGACAAAGTCTTATTGGTTTTTAATTGGTAAAACCTATGTTAAGTATTTTATGAATGAAGTGAAACATGTTAAGGTTTGAATGAAGCGAAACATGTTTGGCTTGAATGAAGTGAAACATGTTTGGCCTAAATGAAGCGAAACATGTTTCACTTATTCTAAGCGAAACATGTTTGACACATTCTAAGCGAAACTTGTTTGACGCATTTCAAGCGAAACATGTTTGTCACATTTTAAGCAAAACATGATAGGTCACATTCCAAGAGAAATATGACAAAATATAAAAGGACACTCTGCCCAAATTTTTTAAAATTTGTGTAATACTTGCTTATGGTGTCTTATTTCATAACTTGCTATGCTTGAATGTACTATAGTTTCCCTTTGATTGAATGTGTGTCCCAAGTTCCCTTGGAATTGTCTTGTTGACTCACATTTGACCTTGACTATTGACCTTAGTTGACTTGTTCTTTGAGTGTTGTAACTGTGTTACGTTTGCATGAAACCTAATCATAGATCAATCATATCATCTAGGATAACCATGATAATCAGTAAAATATATCTGTTGTGTATATAAACTGTATTGGTTAAATCTTAAGCAGAATCATGAATCCACAAGAAACTCAACAAGTTGCTGCTCGTGATAAAAAATGGGTTCCGTTCATTGAAATAGTTAAGATTAGCTCTACCAATATAAGACTGGAAACCACTATGCCACAGAAGGAATAGACATTTCAAGTAGTCATTGATCTTATCAAGAACTCCTCGTGCTTCAAGGCTTTCACTATCTCTAAAGATGTCTTAGAAATCTTTATGCAGCAGTTCTGGTATACTGCCAAGAAGGTTCAAGGCATAGATTCTTATGAATTCATCTTAGCCAACAAGAAGTGTATTGTCAATCCTAAAGTCTTTAGGACGATTCTTGATATTTGTCTAAGAGTGGAAGGTGCAAACTTCACTGATGTACCAGATGATGATACTACACTCGCTTTTCTCATTAAGCTTGGATACAAAGGTCCACTATACAAGCACACCAACATGTTTATGGATCACATGCATCAGCCATGGAGAACTCTGGCAGCAATAATCAACAAGTGTCTCTCTAGAAAGACAACAAGCAATGACAAACTTTAAAAGTCCAGAATTGACATATTGTGGGGCATGTTCTACAGAGAAAATGTCAACTATCCAAAATTGATTTGGGAACACGTTGCTTTCTAGATTGACCACAAGAAGGACAAGAGATCAAGACGTGAAAACATCCATTCTCTCGATTTACCAAAATCATCATCAATCACTTCCTCAAACAACATAAGTCTCTCTCCAACCTCAACTATCAATACTATCATACAATAAAGGATGATGGTATTATAAATAAAGGATGATAGTATTGTAAGCAGACTCAAGCTTGTTAGAATTGGAGAAGACTATCAGGAATATGGACTTCTCATTCTTGATGTGATGCTGACTTATGCAATCAAGCAATCAGAATCTTATCAAATGTTCATCAAATATTCATCAAATATTCCACTAGTCAAATTTTGCCCAAGAAGAGTAGAGGAAAAGGATCAAAATGGAAGAGAACTGTAGATACTCTAGTGACATATGTTGATGTGTCTGAAGTGTCTGAACCTGAACTTTCCAGAAAGAGAACTACTAGTAAAAGAAGGGTCAAGAAGAAAGTTACGATTTCTGCTGAAGACAACATCAATACTAAAGATCCAGAGATTGCTTTGGAGTTAGGTAAATCTATCAGCTTAACTGAGGCTAAAGAAGAAGCAACAAGGAAAGCACATGTTACTCATGCAAGGATTGTAACTGAATTGGTCCTGGAGCCTACTAGAAGAAAACTATCAGGTAAAGTGACTTCTCATCCTCCTAAAAAGCTTAAGAGTGTTCTATCTTAAACTCTAGAAAAACAAGAAGCTACCGACATAATAAAAGCTCTTAAAGAAAGCAGAAAGACCAGCAGAAGACAACTAGGTATTGGAGGCTCAAGTGAAGGAACTGGTAGCAAACTAGGGGTTCCTGATGAGTCCATAGTCGTCTCTGCCACCTCAAGTGAAGGAACTGGTACTAAACCATGGGTTCCAGATGAGGAAAAGGTCATTTCTAAAGAGAAGTTATTCTTAAGTGGGGAGATGAACAAGAAAGTGAATATTCTGATGATGATGATGATAATGATGATGTTGAGAAGGATGATGATGATGATTAAGATAAAAGCATCGATCCTTGAATTACAGACATGAAGAAACCAATTATGAATTTGTGCATAGCAGCTGATAACTACAAAACAAGATTGATGATGAAACTAATGCATCAGACGTTTCAGACCGTACAAGGTGAAGAACAAGTTACATTATGATGACAGGATGAGGAGATGACTACCAGATGAAGTTATAGGATTCTTAGAAAGATTATGAAGAACTTACTGATGCAGCGAAGGCAGATGTTGAAAAGAAAGAAGAAGTAAAAGATGCTGCCAAGAAAGCTGAACTTCCTCTAACAAGCTCCAGCTTATCAGTATCTTCAGGTTTTGGTGATAGTTTAAACGTTTGTTTTACGTTTCAAAAATCTATAGATCCGAGTTATATGTTCAATCAAATCACAATATGAACAAGCAATAACTATCTAAACTAAAACACGATAATCAACAATAATAATGTAAAGAGATAAGGAAAGAAACAACCAAACCAAGACACCAAGATTTTATTAGTGGGGTCCGCTACAAAAGCCAAAGAAATGGGTGAAAGGCTCAAACGCAGGGGTTGGGGAGGTCGGGTGGTAGGGGCGTACGGTGGATGGGTGGTGAGTGCAGAGCACAAGCAAACAGAGGGGCCAGAAACAGTAAGGGTGGTAGGGATAGCACAACACCAAGGAACACAGGGCACAGCACCAACACAACAGGACCATCGCCCTACTCCACTCCCCGAGTATCCGACTCGAGATTTCACTATGTCAACAAGCTCCCTTTAGGCGGAGAAACCGTTTACAAGTCGCTTACATTATTTTCTAACACTAAGCTAAATGTCGAGTCCTAATCTTAGCTAGAACCAATCGACCACTTACACAAGATATAACACAGTCACAAGCGACTACTCTATCGGATCTATACAATTCCGAATCACACAATACACAAGAAAAATACAAAAGAGTTTTGGTACTATAAGAAAAATGGTAGATCACTAATTAACACTTCGTTTCTTTGTGAATTACGAGTTTTTTCCCTTGCACTTGAATGATAGGAAAATGACAAGAAGACATTAGATAACTTGAAACAAGATCTAAGTATGTTAGTGATCAAGAGTTTTAGTGGGAGAAAGAAAGTTTAGAGAGAGAAAGAAAAGACTAAAAAATTTCATGCAAAGAGGAATAAATTTTCTGCTGGGAATGGAGCAGTATTTATAGGCAGGGAATCCTAATGGCTCTATGGGGGCGGTCCCAGCGGTCCCTTATATATAAGGTGGCCGCCAGGCTTATAAGGGGACCGTCGCCTAGACTCCGCTCTCTTTTTTGTCTTTTGTGAGGAAGTGTATCCTGGTGTAGTAAGCTTCCGTTTTTGGGGGGAAATTCTGAATTTCAAATTTTATGTTTTTTAATAAAACTTTTTTATTTTAATTTAAGAAAATATTTTGTAAAGTATTTATGAAAAATACTTTTGTAGAATTAAAAGTGAGGATAAGAGAAAAATATTTGGTCTGATCACAATCAGCTTAATTATTTGTTTGTCCATACCTTAAGTGATCACTAATCTTAGAAATGAAATTTTACATTTAATAATTTGTAGACGTTTATTTTTATTGTAAACGTTTTTACATTTTGTTATTATCAAAACGTTGAGAGGTCGAAAAATATAAATAACGTTTTTAGGCATTATTTGTATTAACAAACTTTATTATAATATATAATTAATACAATATAAATAAATGAATAAATAATAAATCCAATTTTGAAATTCATATTTATTTTGTTGGTAAAATTATAATGTATATATGTCTTAATGTTTATATATGTGTTTGTCTTGTATGTGTGTTTACTTGACAATATATCATTACATATGTGACAATGATTATACATGTGTATTTTCACTTGCATGTGTGTGTCTCATTTATATGTGTATAATTTTAAAATTTTGGGTAAACATTATTAGGCTCATATTGACAAAAAAATAAAAAAAATAACAAATTTTCTACGTAAAACAAGTTTATTAATATAAATTAGCCACAACCAAATATAAACGGTTTGAAACCGAAAAAACCGAATAACCGAACCGAAAAAACCGAACCGCCAAAAACCGAGCGGTTTTGGTTTTTGGTTTGATAAAAATCAAATATTTCAGTTCGGTTTCGGTTTTAGCCAAAAACCGACCTAAACCGAACTGTGCACACCCCTAGCAAATATATGCATATTTGGCTATGGACTTATCCAACACCTTGTTAATACATGATATTATGGTATTATTATGTTGTGTATGCAAAGCCGATGAAAACCTTGACCACTTGTGACTTGTTTCGCTTGATATTGCATTTAATTTCAGTTTTAGGTTTTGCCATTGTTTTGGCTTCTTTTTGTATGGTTTTAATTTTTGTTGTAGCCATTATTTGGGCACTTTACAGTAGTTAGATGATATGATAAATGTATTTAATCATAAAATTATTGTAACCAAGCTTTGGATTCAAATGGCGTAAAAGTTAAAGGCATAAAGTCAAATTCGGAGCTGCTAGAGTAACCTCCACTAAAAGTTGGTTTCCCGAAGTTCTATAAGGAGTTAGAAGCTGAAATTTATGAAGCAGGTGCACAACTCATGGGGCTACAATTTCTTCCACTGGAGCTCAGATTGGAGAAGATTCCTTCTAGGTGTTTCAGGCCCGTCAAGTCAGCTGAAATTTTATGACATTTTTGGGCATCATGTTCATTAAGAGTTTCACTTGCTCATGATGATTCTTAGAGCAAGTGGGATCCCTCCTTGTGGTTGTGTAGTTAACCCTTAGTTGAATTCTTGGTTCTTGTGATGGCTCACGAGACCAAGCATAGGTTTTTCATCGGTTGAGGCTTTGCATACTTGTAGTTGTGTTTGTTTGTTTGCTTTTATATATGTTTGGAATGTATATAACTTGCAAATTTTTTTATAAAAACTAAAAATAAAACACAAACCAATTTTCGAAACTAAATCTTTGATTTAGTTTAAAATTTAAATATGATTCTAAACTAAACACTTGTTTAATATAAATAACACTAAATAAATGTTATGATTGTTATTTAATTTATGTATTGTTCAAACTAATATTTGTTCCACCTAGGTTACATATTAGTCACGAAAATGAACAACTTGACACACATAAAAACAAGTATTAGACTTAAATTAAAAATAGTTTTTAACTTGTGCTACGAAGGATCAAATGCATGCTTCCTCGTACATACTTTTTGATCATGTATTTATCAAAAATAATACCCTTTAAAATTTAAGTCATGTCGTCCAATTGGTTGAGAACACTTGTATTTGCTCTTCACTTTACGTGAGACGTAGGTGAATTGTAACCCAAGGTGATTATTCTCTATGCTTGAGACCTAGACATATCCTCACATGTTCTCGCATTGGATGACTTAATCGAGTTAAGCAGGTGAGACCTTGGCTCGAGGCAAGGATGGGACTCGCTTTTTGCTTGGTTTTTCGTCTTTTTGTGAGATATCCGTTCTTGCACAACACAATTAGCAAAACAAGCATATATTTGGCGTTTTGAGTCCGTTTTTGGTTATTTTAGCTCGTTTTTAAAGGTAAAAGGTATGTGTAATTAAGCACATACCAATGGTGAGGAGGTTGTTGTGAAAGGAGTAAATGAAAGGAGTAATGTTGTTGAAGAAGTAGTTGAGGTCATTAATACTGCCAAGCTAATTATTGATGTTGCTCAAGTTAGTGCTGCTAGTGATAAAGTTAGTACTGCTAGTGCTGCTACAACAACTACTGATGATGATCTCACTTTTGCTTAAGCACTTTAAGAATTAAAAAGTACAAAGCCTAAGGTGAAAGGGATTGTCTTCAGAGAGCAGGGTATATCAACAATAACAAAATCCTCACAATAATTGCAATCACAGGACAAAGGAAAAGGTATTTTGATAGAAGAACCTGTGAAGTCTACAAAGAAGAAAGATCAAATCAGGCTTGATGAAGAAACTGCCTTAAGATTACAAGCTGAGTTTGATGAGGAAGAAAGACTTGCAAGAGAGAGTGCTCAAAAAGAAGAAGAAGCCAATATTGCCTTGATTGAATGCTGATCATCAATTGGCTAAAAGATTGCAAGCACAAGAACAAGAAGAGTTGTCTATTGAAAAAAAGGCTACATTATTTCAACAACTCTTAGAGAAAAGAAGAAAGCATTTTGCAACTAAAAGAGTAGAAGAGAAAATAAACAAACCACCAACAAAAGCTCAACAGAGAAAGATAATGTGTACTTACCTAAAGAACATGGAAGGATTAAAGATTTGAAGTTTAAAGAGTTTGATTCTATCCAAGAGATGTTTGACAGGGCATTTAAAAGGGTAAATACATTTGAAGACTTTAGAACAGAGCTGGTAGAAGGGAAAGAAAAGAGAGCAGGAATATAGCTGGTACAAGAGACAACAAAGAAGCAAAAGGTGGAAGATGACAAAGAAATAGCAGAGCTTAAACAGTTAATGGAAATCATTCTAGAAGAAGAAGAAGTAACAATTAATGTTGTACCTTTGGCTATTAAGTCTCCAACGATTATTGACTGGAAGATTCATAAAGAAGGAAGAAAAGGCTATTATTAAATAATGAGAGCTGATAGAAAGTCTCAAATGTACATGGTCTTTAGTCAAATGCTTAAAAGTTTTGACTGGGAAGATTTGGAGAATCTGTACATGTTGGTAAAAGCTAGATATGAGTCAACAAGACCAGTGGAGGACTTGGATTTGTTATTATGGGGTGATTTAAAAACAATGTTTGAACCACATATAGAAGATAAAGTATGGTGGAATCAACAAGATTACAAAGTGTTGAATTAGAAGCTGTATGACTCTTGTGGAGTACATTCATTAAGGATGCAACATGTGTATATTTAAATGTTAGTAGAGAAGAAGTATCCTCTTACACCATCTACACTTTCAATGATGTTGGAAAAGAAGCTTATGATTGACTATGAAAGTGAAATGGCTTACCAGCTTCTTAAATTCATCATAAAATAGCTTAAGAAGTAAAGAAGTGTTTGGAAGCATCCTCCTAGTGTTAATGAAGCTTTACAAGAAGAAACTTGATGATTTTGAAGAAGAATGTCAAGTTTAGGGGAGGATTGTTGGGATTAAAAGTCTTCTTGATGTTGTTTGAATTACTGCTACTTATGTGTGTGTTAATGCTGCTCAGCTGGCTTTAGTGCTGCTTATGAACTTCAAAGAAAATACGCTAAGTTTTCACTACTGCTAGTACAAAGTTACTATTGCTAGTGAAAGTTACTACTGCTAGTGAAAGTTACTAATGCTAGTACAAAGTTACTACTGCTATTGAATGCTAAGACTGCTTTTGAAGTTAATGCTGCTGAGAAGTTACAACTGCTAAGAATAAGTTAGTACTGTTTGATTAGTTAGTACTACTTATATGATATGTATTAAGTTATTTGTTTATAGAAAAGATTATGAATACTTAGGAAAGTATTGTAAGCTGACTAGGACTCCTTGGTGTATAAAAGGAGGTCCTAGGGCATAGAGTTTGTACCGTACCAAAACGTACCAAACCAAAAGTGTCTTAGACGTATAATTCATAGCTTCAAGGTCTTTCTAACCCTAATACTTTGAGAGTATTCGTATTATTATCATTAATAATATTGGAGCTTATTTGTTGAATTGTATGATCATTGTTTTACTGTTTTCTTGATAATTCTTCTTAATATTAAAGATTAGATTCCGCGTGATCTTTAATACATTCAAACAAAGTTTCTACTATACTTGTGTTAGATTTATCTAATATAACTAAACCTTAAACAAGCTTAAGGAATTTGATCTATTAAAGTGGGATCACCAAGCTGTAGTTCTAGCAGTTTTTGATATAACTCAAGAAGTTGTGATATATGATAATTTTTGTGTTATGAATAAAGCGAAACATGTGTAAATGGCGTGTTTAGTTGTGGTTTTACTATATGTTGCTTCATATTTGCTCTCTTAATACCTATTATCTTGTATCTAGTTCCTTTAATCTCTTTTTCTTTGAAAAGATTAAGCTTAGGTTCATATATACTTGTCTAGGTATTAGTTTGCTTGTGTGGAAGATTGTTATGTGTTTGTGATATGTTATGTGTCCCCCTAAGTTATGTTTTATGCATCCTAGATGTCATGTGTTCCATGGGAAATACGTTCTTCCCTATTCTATACTCGAATTGCTTTTTCTAGCTCAAAATGTTATTGTATTCATGTGGTAATTGATTGTGTTGTGATATTATATGATTTGTGATATTCTTGACAAAGTCTTATTGGTTTTTAATTGGTAAAACCTATGTTAAGTATTTTATGAATGAAGTGAAACATGTTAAGGTTTGAATGAAGCGAAACATGTTTGGCTTGAATGAAGTGAAACATGTTTGGCCTAAATGAAGCGAAACATGTTTCACTTATTCTAAGCGAAACATGTTTGACACATTCTAAGCGAAACTTGTTTGACGCATTTCAAGCGAAACATGTTTGTCACATTTTAAGCAAAACATGATAGGTCACATTCCAAGAGAAATATGACAAAATATAAAAGGACACTCTGCCCAAATTTTTTAAAATTTATGTAATACTTGCTTATGGTGTCTTATTTCATAACTTGCTATGCTTGAATGTACTATAGTTTCCCTTTGATTGAATGTGTGTCCCAAGTTCCCTTGGAATTGTCTTGTTGACTTCATCAGTTGACCTTGACTATTGACCTTAGTTGACTTGTTCTTTGAGTGTTGTAACTGTGTTACGTTTGCATGAAACCTAATCATAGATCAATCATATCATCTAGGATAACCATGATAATCAGTAAAATATATATGTTGTGTATATAAACTGTATTGGTTAAATCTTAAGCAGAATCATGAATCCACAAGAAACTCAACAAGTTGCTGCTCGTGATAAAAAATGGGTTCCGTTCATTGAAATAGTTAAGATTAGCTCTACCAATATAAGACTGGAAACCACTATGCCACAGAAGGAATAGACATTTCAAGTAGTCATTGATCTTATCAAGAACTCCTCGTGCTTCAAGGCTTTCACTATCTCTAAAGATGTCATTGAAATCTTTATGCAGCAGTTCTGGTATACTGCCAAGAAGGTTCAAGGCATAGATTCTTATGAATTCATCTTAGCCAACAAGAAGTGTATTGTCAATCCTAAAGTCTTTAGGACGATTCTTGATATTTGTCTAAGAGTGGAAGGTGCAAACTTCACTGATGTACCAGATGATGATACTACACTCGCTTTTCACATTGAGCTTGGATACAAAGGTCTACTATACAAGCACACCAACATGTTTATGGATCACATGCATCAGCCATGGAGAACTCTGGCAGCAATAATCAACAAGTGTCTCTCTAGAAAGACAACAAGCAATGACAAACTTTAAAAGTCCAGAATTGACATATTGTGGGGCATGTTCTACAGAGAAAATGTCAACTATCCAAAATTGATTTGGGAACACGTTGCTTTCTAGATTGACCACAAGAAGGACAAGAGATCAAGACGTGAAAACATGCCATTCTCTCGATTTACCAAAATCATCATCAATCACTTCCTCAAACAACATAAGTCTCTCTCCAACCTCAACTATCAATACTATCATACAATAAAGGATGATGGTATTGTAAATAAAGGATGATGGTATTGTAAGCAGACTCAAGTTTGTTAGAATTGGAGAAGACTATCAGGAATATGGACTTCTCATTCATGATGTGATGCTGACTGATGCAGTCAAGCAATCATAATCTTATCAAATGTTCATCAAATATTCCACTAGTCAAATTTCGCCCAAGAAGAGTAGAGGAAAAGGATCAAAAGGGAAGAGGACTGCAGATACTCCAGTGATAGATGTTGATGTGGCTGAAGTGTCTGAACCTGAACTTTCCAGAAAGAGAACTACTAGTAAAAGAAGGGTCAAGAAGAAAGTTACAATTTCTGCTTAAGACAACATCAATACTAAAGATCCAGAGATTGCTTTGGAGTTAGGTAAATCTATCAGCTTAACTGAGGCTAAAGAAGAAGCAACAAGGAAAGTCCATGCTACTCATGCAAGGATTGTGACTGAATCGGTCCTGGAGCCTACTAGAAGAAAACTATCAGGTAAAGTGACTTCTCATCCTCCTAAAAAGTTTAAGAGTGTTCTATCTTTAACTCTAGAAGAACAAGAAGTTGCTGATATAATAAAAGCTCTTAAAGAAAGCAGAAAGACCAGCAGAAGACAACTAGGTATTAGAGGCTCAAGTGAAGGAATTGGTAGCAAACTAGGGGTTCCTGATGAGTCCATAGTCGTCTCTGCCACCTCAAGTGAAGGAACTGGTACTAAACCATGGGTTCCAGATGAGGAAAAGGTCATTTCTAAAGAGAAGTTATTCTTAAGTGGGGAGATGAACAAGAAAGTGAATATTCTGATGATGATGATGATAATGATGATGTTGAGAAGGATGATGATGATGATTAAGATAAAAGCATCGATCTTGAATTAACAGACGATGAAGAAACCAATGATGAATTTGTGCATAGCGGTGAATATGTACAAACAGATGATGAAGAAACTAATGATGAGTTTGTACAAGGTGAAGAACAAGTACATGATGATGAGGATGAGGAGATGACTATGATGAAGTTATAGATTCTTAGAAAGATGATGAAGAAATTACTGATGCAGCGAAGGCAGATGTTGAAAAGAAAGAAGAAGTAAAAGATGCTGCCAAGAAAGCTGAACTTCCTCTAACAAGCTCCAGCTTATCAGTATCTTCAGGTTTTGGTGATAGTTTAAACGTTTGTTTTACGTTTCAAAAATCTATAGATCCGAGTTATATGTTCAATCAAATCACAATATGAACAAGCAATAACTATCTAAACTAAAATACGATAATCAACAATAATAATGTAAAGAGATAAAGAAAAAACAACCAAACCAAGACACCAAGATTTTATAGTGGGTCGGCTACAAAGCACCTCTTCGCCCTACTCCACTCCCCGAGTATCCGACTCGAGATTTCACTATGTCAACAAGCTCCCTTTAGGCGGAGAAAACCGTTTACACGTCGCTTACATTATTTTCCGACACTAAGCTAAATGTCGAGTCCTAATCTTAGCTAGAACCAATCTACCACTTCACAAGATATACACACTCACAAGATCTACTCTATCGGATCTATACGATATCCGAATCACACAAATACACAAGATAAATACAATAGAGTTTTGGTACTTATAAGAAAAGATGATAGATCACTAATTAACACTTCGTTTCTTGATGAATACGAGTTTTTTTCTCTTGCACTTGAATGAGAGGGAAGAGATGACAAGAAGACATTAGATAACTTGAAACAAGATCTAAGTATGTTAGTGATCAAGAGTTTTAGTGGGAGAAAGAAAGTTTAGAGAGAGAAAGAAAAGACTAAAAAATTTCATGCAAAGAGGAATAAATTTTCTGCTGGGAATGGAGCAGTATTTATAGGCAGGGAATCCTAATGGCTCTATGGGGGCGGTCCCAGCGGTCCCTTATATATAAGGTGGCCGCCAGGCTTATAAGGGGACCGTCGCCTAGACTCCGCTCTCTTTTTTGTCTTTTGTGAGGAAGGTTGTATCTGGTGTAGAAGCTTCCGTTTTGGGGGGAAATTTTGAATTTCAAATTTTAAGTTTTTAATAAAACTTTTTATTTTAATTAGAAAATATTTTGTAAAAGTATTTTTGAAAAAATACTTTTGTAGAATTAAAAGTGAGGATTAAGAGAAAAATATTTTCTTGATCACTAATCATGCTTAATTATTTTGTTTGTCCATACCTTAAGTGATCACTAATCTTAGAAATGAAATTTTACATTTAATAATGTGTAGACGTTTATTTTTATTGTAAACGTTTTTACATTTTGTTATTATTAAAACGTTGAGAGGTCGAAAAATATAAATAACGTTTTTAGGCATTATTTGTATTAACAAACTTTATTATAATATATAATTAATACAATATAAATAAATGAATAAATAATAAATCCAATTTTGAAATTCATATTTATTTTGTTGGTAAAATTATAATGTATATATGTCTTAATGTTTATATATGTGTTTGTCTTGTATGTGTGTTTACTTGACAATATATCATTACATATGTGACAATGATTATACATGTGTATTTTCACTTGCATGTGTGTGTCTCATTTATATGTGTATAATTTTAAAATTTTGGGTAAACATTATTAGGCTCATATTGACAAAAAAATAAAAAAAATAACAAATTTTCTACGTAAAACAAGTTTATTAATATAAATTAGCCACAACCAAATATAAACGGTTTGAAACCGAAAAAACCGAATAACCGAACCGAAAAAACCGAACCGCCAAAAACCGAGCGGTTTTGGTTTTTGGTTTGATAAAAATCAAATATTTCAGTTCGGTTTCGGTTTTAGCCAAAAACCGACCTAAACCGAACTGTGCACACCCCTAGCAAATATATGCATATTTGGCTATGGACTTATCCAACACCTTGTTAATACATGATATTATGGTATTATTATGTTGTGTATGCAAAGCCGATGAAAACCTTGACCACTTGTGACTTGTTTCGCTTGATATTGCATTTAATTTCAGTTTTAGGTTTTGCCATTGTTTTGGCTTCTTTTTGTATGGTTTTAATTTTTGTTGTAGCCATTATTTGGGCACTTTACAGTAGTTAGATGATATGATAAATGTATTTAATCATAAAATTATTGTAACCAAGCTTTGGATTCAAATGGCGTAAAAGTTAAAGGCATAAAGTCAAATTCGGAGCTGCTAGAGTAACCTCCACTAAAAGTTGGTTTCCCGAAGTTCTATAAGGAGTTAGAAGCTGAAATTTATGAAGCAGGTGCACAACTCATGGGGCTACAATTTCTTCCACTGGAGCTCAGATTGGAGAAGATTCCTTCTAGGTGTTTCAGGCCCGTCAAGTCAGCTGAAATTTTATGACATTTTTGGGCATCATGTTCATTAAGAGTTTCACTTGCTCATGATGATTCTTAGAGCAAGTGGGATCCCTCCTTGTGGTTGTGTAGTTAACCCTTAGTTGAATTCTTGGTTCTTGTGATGGCTCACGAGACCAAGCATAGGTTTTTCATCGGTTGAGGCTTTGCATACTTGTAGTTGTGTTTGTTTGTTTGCTTTTATATATGTTTGGAATGTATATAACTTGCAATTTTTTTTATAAAAACTAAAAATAAAACACAAACCAATTTTCGAAACTAAATCTTTGATTTAGTTTAAAATTTAAATATGATTTGAAACTAAACACTTGTTTAATATAAATAACACTAAATAAATGTTATGATTGTTATTTAATTTATGTATTGTTCAAACTAATATTTGTTCCACCTAGGTTACATATTAGTCACGAAAATGAACAACTTGACACACATAAAAACAAGTATTAGACTTAAATTAAAAATAGTTTTTAACTTGTGCTACGAAGGATCAAATGCATGCTTCCTCGTACATACTTTTTGATCATGTATTTATCAAAAATAATACCCTTTAAAATTTAAGTCATGTCGTCCAATTGGTTGAGAACACTTGTATTTGCTCTTCACTTTACGTGAGACGTAGGTGAATTGTAACCCAAGGTGATTATTCTCTATGCTTGAGACCTAGACATATCCTCACATGTTCTCGCATTGGATGACTTAATCGAGTTAAGCAGGTGAGACCTTGGCTCGAGGCAAGGATGGGACTAAACATGCCAGCTTGACATTGTTTCTTCGGTTACAAATGTCATGAGTCCCAAATGGTTTAATAATTGCACAAGTTTTTGCAATTGGTGAACGTCACCTACCTATTGAATCTATCATTGCTAGCAGATCAACTGTTGTGATGGTGGAACCTTAATGAGGATCTTGGCCTTTCGTAAAATTAATTGTTTTATATTATAAACAAGGTTAGTTAATTTTAAAAGGATAATTATCGAAAATACTAAATTGAACTTTGTAATTTCTATTAATGACATTTATGCAACACAAACCGTAAACAAAAGCTTGTTTCCTTTCCTTATTAGAGGAAGACAAACTAAGTCTTCTTTCCTTGTAAGAAAAAGACTTATTCCTATCCTTTCTACTAGTATGAGAAAGCTATAATAGGAACACTTGAATTTTCCAATCCTAATCAAACTCAAAGCATACTTACTCGAGAAATTGTTTTATCTTGTTGTTAGGAACACGAAAGTGTCAGTCACTTCCATATACAACTGTAGTTAGCTCGTTAAGTTAATTTTTGGAAACTTACTTAGGAAGTTAGCTAAAAGCCTATGGATAAACCCATGAAGGCCCAAGTCCACATCCACATGTAAGTATTTATACACCTTTCCATGCCTTGAAGAGGTGGTTGGTTGTATTTTCTTTCACACACTTAATGCATTTCCTTTCTTTTACTTTCTCTCACTAGAAATACTTCCTTCCCACTTTCTCTCTTTAGTTCTTTCTTGATATTAAAGATTACTTATATCCTATAATTGGTATCAAGAGCCATGGAGTGATTTGTTTAGTTTTTTTGTTTGTTTTGTTTTTGGTTCGATTTCTTTTCAAACCGTACGCTTTTTCTTGTTTTTTTTATTTTCGAAGCTTTTCAATACTGTTAGGATTGATAAAAGTGACGATCTTATTGAGATAAAAGTCTTGTGATAAATAGAGAAATAATATTGTGTAATAGGTTATGTGAAAGGTCCGTGACTAAAATAAAGTCACGAGACCCGATAAATAGTTAAAGTCTAAAAGAGAAGAGCTTCATGCTCATTCTTGTAAATGGGTATAAATACCCCACCACCACCTCATTTGTGAGGTGTGTCTTGTGTGAGTCTCCTAAGTGTCTTCTAATCTTATTCTTATCTTTTCTCTAATCCTCCTCCTCCCTCTTTCTCTCTCTACTTTCTCTCTCTAGATTAAACACTTTATTGCTTATTAATCCTGAATTCAAGACCTCACAAGTGGTATCAGAGCTGCAGGAGCGATTTAGTATTGTTTAGGAGTGCTTATTCGGTCTGGTTATTTCGACAGCTTATTCAGACGACTTATTTTAAGCTTATTCTGTTCGGAATTACTTATTTCAAGTGCTTATTCTGGTCTTTAAGTGATGATCTCATTGAAATTGCTTATTTCATGCCTTTTCAGCTTATTTTCGTCAGATTATTGAGTCAAAACTGCGTTTAAAAGTTTTTTTCAGTTTAAACCGGATTTTAGTGTTTAATATTGGTCAAACAGTCAAATCAGCTTATTTTGTGCTTATTTTGCTAATCACGGTTTTATTGAGATTGAATACTAACGGTTTTATCGTAAGTGACGTGGCAAAATTAGTATAAATTTTGCTTATTTGTACTTATTTTGATTTTCAGCAGTTAGTTAAATCAATATTCGGTAAAAAAATTTACAAATATCAATCTCGACACTGTAACTGATTCTATAGAGTCTTGACTTTTGGTAAACGGTCAACAGGTTTTTAAAAAACACGTTTTGGGACTAAATCTGATCTTGACCGAGATTGAAATCAAGAAAAAGAGATTAATAAGATAGAAAGATCATTTTCGACAAGACAATTTCAACAAAGTATTTCTATCTCAGATTTGTTTCTTGTTTCATGTTTGGCATAGTTGTTAGACCCTCAAAGATCTTATCACAATAAGAAACAATCATCATAGATCTGATTTAATTCAACAAATCTTAAACTCGAAAATCAATTTCGGAAAATTCTGGTTTCATCAAACTCGGAACAAAGAAAAAAAGTAACATCAAGAGTGATCGAACAAGATCTCAGATTTGTGTCTTTTTAAAATTATCTCAAATCTCTAAAAGATTTTTAAACACTTATCATCATAGATCCAAAAACACAAACTCGGAATCAAGAACAATTCAAACTCGAAACTGCTTCAAACTCGACATAGATATTCGTCAAAACAAAGATCTTAGTTTTTGCCCAAAAGTAAACAAAAACGAAATAAGTGAAACCTACCTGTGTTGAAGTTCTTCTTAGGGTTGTGTGTTGTGTTGATATGAAAACCAAGACAAATTGTTATTGTGTGACTGAGTGAGCTTTCAAATAAGAGGCGTTGGTATTGTGTTTTAGGGTTAGGATTATTAAAGTGAGCGTGAGTGTTGAATCTGTGTTTTATCCTAAAGAATAAAGAGAGTGGCGTGATGTGTGTGAAGTGAGAATTAGGTTATGTTGTGAGTAAGTGTAGTTTTATACTCATACAAATTTAGGGTTCATATTGGTCCAAGGATTATAAAATTTGAATTGGGGGCTTATTATCTGATTTCGGTAACAAATAGGCAGGGTATTATTGTTATATCAAGCAAAAAATTTGGGCCTAGTTCATATTGAATCTGAAAATTAACAAACTCTTGGGCTGAAAATTTGTGATCCATAAATTGTACAAGTTTTTGTGTATGGGCTAAAAATTTTGTTCACAACATTTGGACTAAATCATTTTTGGTTATCAGTTTTAATTGCAGTTGATAATTTGAGCGTGATTATAGTTTTGGTGTGATAGAGTTTTAACATTTTTGGTATTCATTTTCATTTATATTTGTGTGATTATCGAGTTGTAATAGATTAGTGCTTCATTTTCAGTTTTATCGATTTTGAAGTTACTAAAGGATCACACTTTCGGTTTCATCAAATTTGTGTAGTGGTTTTACTTTACGGAAAAGGTCTAAAAACGCTTGAGAATTTGATTTTGGTCACATTTTCGGTTTTATCGATCTTGTGATTCATTTTCGATTCAAATTTGGTAAAACTCACATATTCGGTTGTATCGAATTTGTGGAGCTCATTTTTTAAATGTGTTCTTCAGACGCATCAATTTCATCGGAGTTGTTCACTTTACGGTTTTATCGTATTGTTGATTCATTTTCGTTGGATTCTTTCTCGAAAATTACATCTTTGATAATCACGAGTAGGTTTTGATATTTTTTAGTGTTTACCGAAAATTGAGAAAACTGTAATATTTGTGAACGATTTGGTTTGTGTGGAATTCATAGTTTGTGGGGATCTGAAAGTTCGTGTGTAATTTGGTTGGTGTGATAATTTGGATTGAATTTTTGCGTTTGAGTTGAAAATTACTTGGGTTCGTCGTGATAAATAAGGAAAATAGGATCAAACGAGGAATAAGGACCGCCTTAGCTTTAGGAACTTGAAAAAACAACAATTATTTGCTCAAAAAGTCCAACAACAAAACACGAATTTGACTAGTCAGCTTGAGATGTATAAGGAAAGGGTTCGGATTTTGGAAGGTATTAACAAGGATAATAATTATCTCAACGAATTTCTTGAGGCTGATGAACGGGCAAAACGTTATAATAAACAAGCTCAGTCTCAATTAGTTCGTGATCGAGATATCATTCGAGATCTAGAAAAACAACGAGATAAATTAGAGTTAGATGTCAAGGATTATAAGAGACAAAAAGAGGAATATCAAAAGACACAAAAGATTTTCAATCAAACACAGTGTAACAAAGAGGAAAAATATCTTGATGATATTCTTCAGTTACAAGCTAAAATCAAAGATTTTGAAAATGTTGTTTGTAAAATGGGCAAATCAACTGAAACACTTCGGTTGCTTACAAATGAACAAAAAGCTTTTCGGGACAACTTACGGAAGTCGGGTTTGGGATATAACGGTCCTTATGTTCTTTCACAAGCTTACGCCAAAATTCCTAAGTTGTATAATGCTTATGAACTGTGTAATAAGAGTGAACAACTGCATGTGTTTGATTCTGAGGAAACTCTTGAGGATGCTTTCAAAAGTCAACAAAAAATGACAGAAAAAATGAATGATCCAATTGCTGTTGCAAATAAACAAAATTGCTGGACAATTAACTACAAAAAATTAAATGCGCTTTATAAAGATTTTGTTCCTCAAAAAGAGCTTTCTGTCGAGCAAAAATATTTTCCATCTTCTTCTATTCCCTCGGTTAAGATTCCGGTATCAAAAAATATGCCAAGTGAGTCACCTTTGATCAAAGAATTAGACAAGATAAAAGTTTGTTTTGAAAAGCTGACTTTGCTAATACAAAAGAACTGTAAAAGAGCAAGCATTTTTTACACATCACCGGCAGAGATACAAATCAATGATTTTTGTCAAGATCAAGTTAAACCAATTCTTAACGAGATGAAGGTTTATCTTGAATTCTTTCAGAATCTATTTCAAAGGGATATAAAAGAAATGAAAGATGTTTTTGAGTCGACAGAAAGTGAGCTTAATGAACTAGAGAAACAAAATGAGCTTTTAAAAGATCAACTCTTGGAAGCATCCTTAGCTGAAGATATCAAGAATCTTGTCATAACCTCTTGTGTGGAAATAAGGAATAAGGATTTACATGATGAAATTGACAGAATTTCAAAAGAGTCAAAAGATGTTTCAAATGAGAGTAAAACAGCTGATACGGTTTGTAATGATGCATTTGGAGTCACACAGGAATTGTCAAAAAGAATTGTTGAATTGGAAAAAGATTTGTCAAAATTTGAGGCAAAGAGTATTGCTTTTGAAATCGCACTTCAACACAAGTCTCGAGAAAATAATTCTTTGAAAACAGTGCAAAAAGAAAATGAGAATTTTATGGCATCATTACAACTCGAGAATGCTCATTTGAAACAGACTTATAAAGATTTGTTTGAATCGGTTCAAAGGTCAAAGGTTGAGACTAATCAATGTGATGAAGTCAAAGTTAAGGACAATTTTGATGAAATTGAAACTAAAAACATTGAGTTGGAATATCGAGTGGCGTCATTAATTAAGGAGAATGAACACTTGAAGTTGACTTACAAAAACTTGTTTGATTCAATCAAAAAGTCGCGGGTTCAAACAAAAACTTCAAATGTAACACAAAACGAGGCAGAAAATCTGAAGTCTCAATTGTTTGAATTTGCTGAAACAAAGTTCAGTAATATTTTGGAAAAGATTGAATTTTTCAAAAAGTCACCGGGGGAGAAACAACATCTTTTTGAAAACAAAACAAGTGTTTTTCAAATAAAGATTGATGAGCTGGAAAAGGTTTTAACTCAACAAACAAAAGATTTTAATGCTGTCAAGCTTGAATTGTCCAACAGAACTGCTAAATTTGAGGCGTATTTTGAAAAACTTGAAAAAACGAAAGTTGTTCTTGAACGACAATTGGCTCGTAAGGTTGATGATTCTAAAGCTGAAAAGGATCAATTTTTGAAAGAAATTAATCATTTGAGAACTCAATTGGAAAATCTGAAAGGAAAGTCTGTGAAAACTAAGTTTGATAAACATTCAATTTTGGGAAAACCACCAGCTGATAAATTGTTGATAAACTCTCAAATTTCAAAATCATGGTTTACTCCCAAAGTTGATATGCAAAAGAGTTTGTCAAAACCAGTCACTGCACAGTCTTTGCCTAAAAATGAAAAAGATCAGCTTTTAAAACGAATTGCATATTTGGAATCAAAATTGGCATCACAAGATATTCGTTCTTGTCAAAAAGAATATCATGAGTTGAGAACTTTGTATAATGCTTTGAAAGTAAAGTTTGATTCTCTTAATCGGAAAAGGAGGGAAACCAATGTTTCAAAATCTTCAAAACCTAGAGAAAGTGTTTCAGCAAAGGTTCACACGGGTGAATCCTCAAAACCATTTTCAAGAAGGGTTTCTTAGTTTACAACCTATTCTTTGCAAAAAGATAGGAAGTTTTCTAAGAATTCTCAAAGTTTTGAAACACTTACTCCTCAAAAGGGTTTTAAGAAAAGAGCTTCAAATGCAAAGCATCAATCTTTTGAAACAACTTACTCTTGTTTTACACCCGTAAAACAAGTGTGGAGGCCAATTAAAGAATCTCAAACTTTTGAAGCATCTACTTCTCAAAAGAGTTTTAAGACAAGAACTTTAAAAGGAATTAATCAAGTTTTTGATCCACACTCTCGTTTTACACCGGTAAACCAAGTGTGGAGACCAAAGCAAAGTCATTTGAAAACTTTCAAATATTCTAAATAAGAAATGTTTTTACTGCAAAACAAGAATGACTTGGCTTTGAAAAACAAAAACAACGGAAGATTGTCAGATGCTTCTAAAATGAATTTACAGAATGATACATCAAATGGTAATAATAAATGGAAATTTTCTTCACCAACAAGATTTAAAACTTCACATGAAACACCGAGTTTCAAAAATCAATGGAAAATCAAGAGGAATTTTAAATCTCCGTTGATTCTGCGAGAGCTGTTTTCAAATGAAACATCGGTTTCAAGCTCTCGTTGGAACTCAACATCTTTACATCGAATTGACACAACTTCAAAATGGTTTTCAAAACTTGGCAAACCCGTTAGCACCGTGCTTAAATGGGTTCCAAAGGTTGTTGTCTAGATTCGATGTCGATGGTTTGTCTTCAATTGACATATTGCAACCCGGTCTTCAAATAAAAGGGATAACAACCCGGTTTTCAAATAAAAGTAAAGTGTACGTTTCAGTGCGCTTTATCTTCAAAAGAAGAGAAATCTTCTTTGTCCCGAGCAATTTTTTATCAAAATCTTTTCAAAAAGTATGCTTGGGACATACGACTTCTAAGTAAATGTCAGCTTAGGACTCGTTCTTCAAATAAAGGAAAGTGTACATTTTTGTACATTTATCCTAAATTGGTTACAAAGATTTTTAAAATCTTTCAAATTGTGTGTTGAACACTCCCTTCCTCATTCACTCATTTGATATATTATTGAGGGGGAGTATAAAGGAAAATGTTCTTAAAACAAAATAAAAATTTCCATGACAAAAATAGTTGTTGTCAAGAATATCGACAAGCGTGTCAGCGATCTAAGTTGCATCCGGTCTAGGGTACTCGAAAGCGTTGTTAGCATCGTTCGGGTTGCATCCATTTGAGAGTATTTGAAAACCGTTGTTAACGACTTAGTGACAACTCTCTTGGCACAACTAGTTTTTCAAATTTGTTTAAAAACATTAACAAATGTTCCAAATCAGAATCATGCTATATCCGTTTTCTCCCATGTGCTTTTAAAAAACTCAAATAGCCATTTTAATCATTTGATATCAAAAATATCATGTGGTATGCTATTTTTGTGGGGGAGAAAATTGGATTAAAATGTGATCTAAAAGACTCAAAGTGCAATCAACTCTTTCCTCCATGTGCAAAATAATTTTGAATATCAATGCACATGTGTAGGGGGAGTATTTCTCAAAATAGGTTTTCACCCCTTCCCTATTTGTTTAAAACATCAGGAAGGTTCCAAATCATATCATGTTTTATCCGTTTCTCCCACGACGTTTCAAAATCTCATATAGCTATTTTAATCCATTGATATCAAAAATATCATATGGTATGCTATTTTTGAGGGGGGGGGGGGAATTGGATTAAAATGTGATCAAGAAAGATAAATGCTTAAATGTGTGGAATAACAAAGTGATCTAAAAGACTCAAAGTGCAATCAACTCTTTCCTCTATGTGCAAAATAATTTTGAATAAAATAATTTTGAATATCGATGACACATGTTGGAGGGAGTATTTCTTCAAGTGAACTTTCAAAGTGTTAAAAGTTTCGATTTATATCAAACACTTTGATTGATTTTCAAAGGTTTTATTGTTTGTTCTTAAATACCCATCAACCAACTACCTCACAATGATCAAAGAAGAAATAAGGTGGTAAGGTTAGGTATTATCCCATGATCCAACCAGAACCGGAGGGATCTACCCAGGGACATTCCATAGAAAGAATAGAAGTCCTTAGGTATGATGGAGTTGAATGTGAATGGGAATAATGTCAACTAAGGCATGAGCTATCATCGGAACAATCACAACATGATGATAGTAATGACGTCTTGGTGGACATTGAAGGGGTTGAAGAATGAAAAAGAAATATATGGATAAAGGGTGAAAAGAAAGAAGCCCTCCACAAACTTTAGGCAGAAACCGGGTCAATACATAATCTATCGAATATCACAAAGATGATATTTGGTATTGAAGAAAGACATCATGGACCCAGTGATGCAATGCACAACCCTTCCCAGCCACTCAAGATTCTCTCAAAAGAATTCTTGTTTCATTGTCACGGAGATTAAACGCATAATCTATTGACATCTCACTCCGAGATTGTTGATATTGAAAAGGTGGCAGTCTGCTCCAGCCTCCGATCACAAAAACCAAAACGCACTTATTGAGTCTAGAGCCAAATGAGATCAAATTATAAATCTCACATAGGACACAAAAGTACATTTGTATTAAACATCAATGATACAAAAGGTACAAGAGTCGCTTATATGTCTATGTGATATTGCATGTCTTTGTGACATTGCGCGGAACATTCAATAGTGATACTTAAGTAAAGTATTCACGATGATGAATGGAAATCCTACCAGTGCTAACATCAAGCCAACGCTGAACGTAGGTCACTAATTTGAAAATGAATGTTTAATGATTCAATTAGTGTTAACTAGTAATCTAAGTGATCTAGTAGTTGTCGTGTTCTTTTGGAATTTGTTTTCGAAAAACACAAACAACATTTCCTTGATTCATTCAAGAGAAGTGTTGGATTACCAAGGTTACTTATGATGTCACTATATTGATAAGGGGAGATTGTTGGAATTGAAGATAGTAATTGACTCTCATGCTTAGACCGCACTTCACACATGACTTCACTATCGAATATTCAGGCGTAACAAGATTATGATTATGTTTGATGGTCATCCAATATAATCAGGGGGAAGAGAAGTGTTCTAGCTGAATATTTCTATAGAGCGCAACAATTAGGGGGAAGAAATGTGTACATCCGGGACTTAATTGACTTTAGAGTATACAACATAGTGCAACAATTAGGGGGAAGAAATGTGTACATCCGGGACTTAATTGACTTTGATGTATACAACATTCAGGACTTAATTGACTTGGAGGTTATAGTTTCTTTCTTCTATAAGTTGTTTGTGTGAAGTATGTGCGAACGAATGGTTGTTTATTTGGGGGGAAGCAATTGAGGGAAGATACATTTATGTACAACAACATCGACAACATCTCTACCTTTCAGAAGCAAGAAAACCGTCATAGTTCATACCTTCATATCTCATACTCAAAGTTTAAAGATACACTTTCGCAACTCTGATAAATCAAAGAACTTCCTCAAATCATCAAGTTATTGGTCAAGACAAAAGTTTTACATGAGGAAGATTGTAAGTTGTCAAGAAAGTATAAGTGTGTTGGTTAGAAGCTTCAAAAGATAAATCAAGATGGATTCACGGTAAAGATTAATGATATGAAAAGATCTCAAAGGTAAAGAAAAAAAGAAAAGAGGATAATGGAAAGATCAAGATCAAAATCGCCAGAGCATGATTGGAACAAGACCACTATTACACATCAAGACTCAAGACAAACAAGCATTGAAGTTCAAAAATCAAAGTCACAAGAGAGATCTCAATGATCATCCTTTAGGGGGAGATTATTACTAATAAGAAAATGATGATCATTAATGCAATCAAAGAGAGATCTCAATGATCGTCCCTTGGGGGAAGATTGTTAGGATTGATAAAAGTGACGATCTTATTGAGATAAAAGTCTTGTAATAAATAGAGAAATAATATTGTGTAATAAGTTAGGTGAAAGGTTTGTGACTAAAATAAAGTCACGAGACCCGATAAATAGTTAGAGTCTAAAAGAGAAGAGCTCCATGCTCATTCTTGTAAATGGGTATAAATACCCCACCACCACCTCATTTGTGAGGTGTGTCTTGTGTGAGTCTCCTAAGTGTCTTATAATCTCATTCTTATCTTTTCTCTAATCCTCCTCCTCCCTCTTTCTCTCTTTACTTTCTCTCTCTAGATTAAACACTTTATTGATTATTGATCCTGAATTCAAGACCTCACAAATACACCAAAAGATCATTTACCTAGGTAACTTTGATCTATTATCTTTGGATATAGGTGTATTTGCTTTGGATCAAATAAAAACTCATTTTTGTTATAATTTTTGTGTTCAAAAACCTTAAAAAGTACAATTCTTGATTTTAAATTTTTTGGCTTAAAAACCATAAAGTTTACATTTTTAAGGTACCTATAGGTTTTGTAATACTAGTTGTACAAGAAAATTTGGGGAAAAACAATCAAAAATGTGTCTTTTTGTGTTTTAAAAATTTTGAGTTTCGTCCTAGTGTTACCCGGAATTCGCAGTTTGTGTTGTATCCGAATTTGCAGTTTGTGTTGTATCCGGATTAGCAATTTCTGTTGTAACTGAATTGGCAGCTTGTAGTTTCAACCGAATTCGCAATTTGTATTGTATCCGAATTAGCAATTCTGTTGTAACCGAATTGGCGACTTGTAGTTTCAACCAAATTCACAGTTTCTTTATTATCCGAATTAGCAGTTTTCTTTGAGAACCGAATTGGCAGTTTTCTGAAGCAACCGAATTAGCAATTTTTCTGAAGCAACCGAATTAGCAATTTTTCTGAAGCAACCGAATTTGAAATTTCTCTATAGCAACCGAATTCGCAATACTTACTTTAACAACCGAATTCGCAACTTAAAAAGGTATAAAACTCAAAATTGCTAAAACAAAATTATACGGTTTATTTCTGTGACTTGTAAAATCCCGTGAAACATTCACTTGTTTTCCCGGTTTTGTCAAGAATTGTAAAATCCTATGTAGTTTCAAAGACATAAAACAAACAAACGACAACTCATAACAACACAATTACTTTCTATCACCGCTCGATCCAACAGTAATCTTTTATCCTACAATTTTATCAATGGCAAATCTTGCTGACAAAGCGATTCTTTCGGGTGCCGAAAATCGTCCACCTATGTTAGAAAAAGAATTGTACGATTCTTGGAAAAGCATAATGGAGCTATACATGATGAATAGACAACATGGACGAATGATTCTTGAATCCGTTGAAAATGGTCCACTCATTTGGCACACGATTGAGGAGAATGGAGTGACTAGACCAAGAAAATACAGTGAATTGACACCTGCGGATGCAATTCAAGCTAATTGTCATGTCAATGCTACAAATATCATTCTTCAAGGTTTACCTACTGAGATCCATGCACTTGTTAGCCATCATAAAGTTGCCAAGGATCTTTAGGAAAGAATTCAACTTCTCGTGCAAGGAACGTCTTTGACAAAGCATGAAAGAGAGTGTAAACTATATGATGAATTCGATAAGTTTGCTTACAAGAAGGGAGAAACACTACGTGATTTTTACTTGAGATTTTCACTACTCCTCAATGACTTGAACATCTACAACGTGAAACTGGAACAATTTCAAGTAAACACCAAGTTTTTGAACACTCTTCCTCCAGAATGGAGCAAATTTGTGACTGATGTCACACTGGTTTGGGATTTGCACATAACTAACATTGATCAGCTTCATGCCTATTTGGGACAACACGAATTTCATGCAAATAAAGTACGTTTAATGCATGAACGCAACTCGGATCCTCTTGCTTTAGTTGCAACTCATCAAATGACACAGTCTCCTTATCAATCTCATCAGATTTCTTACCATAACTCTCAATACCAACAAGTCTCACCATATTAGTTCACCATAACGTTTATTCTTTATCATCATCCATCCCACAATTAGAATATTCTCCAATAGTTAACCAACATCAACAACCTGAATTTCCCCAACTAGACTCTGGTCTAATTATTCCAGTATTCTAGAAAGGTGATGATCCCATTGATGCCATCAATCACATGATGTCATTCTTAACTGCTATCGTCACCTCCCGCTATCCTACTACCAATAACCAGCTGAGGAATTCGTCAAACCCTAGGCAACAAGCTACTATTAATGATGGAAGAGTGACTTTACAACCATTTCAGGGGAGTCAAACTTCTTTTGCTGCGGGTACTACACGGACCTATACTCCAAGAGCATGTAGAAGTAATTCTGGGAAACAAAGGACTGTTATTTGTTACAACTGCAAAGGGGAAGGACACATGTCCAAACAATGCACTAAGCCTAAAAGGAAACGGGATGACTCTTGGTTTAAAGATAAAGTGTTGCTGGTACAAGCTCAAGCAAATGGTCAAATTCTACATAACGAAGAGCTAGCATTTTTGGTAGATCTAGGAATTGTAGAAGGTCAAGCCACACAGATAGTCATTACCTATAATTCCGCTTATCAAGCCAATGATTTAGATACGTATGACTCTGGTTGTGATGAACTCAATACTGCCAAAGTTGCTCTCATGGTGAATTTATCTCATTATGGTTCAGATGCTCTCGCTGAGGTATACAATCCTGATAATGTGAATAACAATATGAAAAATCAAGCTGTGCAGGCGATGTCGTTTTCTGAGCAATCGAGTGTTGTGAACCATTCAGAGACTGAAATAACAAGTGATAGCAATATCATTCCTTATTCTTAGTATGTGACTGAATCACAACAGGAAGTTGTTCAGAATCCAATCTCCTATGCACAACAAGATGCACTAATATTATCTGTGATTGAATAACTGAAAATCCAAGTAGTTAATTGTACCAAGATAAATCTAGACAATAAAAGTGTAAATGATACTTTAACAGCTGAGCTTGAAAGATTATGGAACAAGTTAAAGTTTTGAATAGAAGGACAATATGTTGATTTAAAGAGTACAGATAATTTTTCAGATTCATGTGTAACAGTCTATAGGATGATCGTCTTAATCAAATCTTTCAGAAGATTAAAAAGAAAGGAAGCTTAATGCAATAGTTACTCTTTCAAGAATAATTTTAAGAAAGAAGGAATCTAAAAAAACATTTGATAGATAGACTGATTATAAAGTTGATCAACAGCTGGATATATTGTTTTTAAAAGAGTCCAATCTGCATAAAACTTTCATATGTTGAACAAAAACCTCGGTTTTTCTATGATCATACCACTAATACAAGCTCTAGTTTCAAAATTCTTTTCTACTGAGAAAGCTCCGAAGTTGGATCTAGCCTTTATGATCGTAATGCCATTAAGGACACTATGCTATTGTGATTCTGATTCCGAAGGACCCTTATGCTTGCTGGAAGACGAGTCGTTCAAAATACTTTTAAAAACTAATAGAGATCCAATGATGTTAGAAAGAAAGTTACTACTACACAGTCAATTATGCTATCTTAACTACACTTTCTCATGATTTTGAAACACGTTTTGTTCCACAACTGACTTATTGCTGAACACTTTGCTGTGGGGGGGATCTACAGAATCTATGAATTCTTTCCAATACTACTCCTTCTTGTAGACCCACCAACGATAAGGATTCTCAAATGAAACTTCTAAAAGTCAGCAATGGTTATACGAGTTGATAGAAAACCTAAACACCATCTTGCTGGCTTTGACGTAGTTGTCAAAGAAAGAACCACAACCACAGCTATCACTGAGGGCTCGTGGGGGTTCGAACATATAAAAGCTTGTTTTAAGGATGAAATTATTCTATTTGTAAAAGCACTGAAGGACATATTCAATACTTGCGATCAATATTTAATTGATGACCTTACTGAGATCCAAAACGTCTTTCGTCAAATGGAACAGGCTGTGGAACAACATCGTTTAGAGTCTAAAACATTTGAAGTTAAAATGAATAAAGTTTTAAATGAAAATGAACGACTCTTGAAACAAGTCATTAGCAAAGATATAGTGAACGTAATTGCAAATTCTTCTGTGGATAATGCTTATGTGAATGTGCATGAATGTGAAAAGTGTCTCAAACTTGAGACTGAGCTTCTCAATAAAAAAGAGATTTATGATAAACTGTTCAAAAGATATACCACTCTTGAAAAACATTGCATCTCTTTAGAAGTTGATACTCAACTTAATCAGAAAATTTTTGAAAGAGACAATTCTGTTTCAAATCAAAGTGCTCCAAGTTTTGATCAATATTTTGAATTAAATGAATTGACAGCTCAGTCCCAAGAGAAAGACGCGGTCATAAAAAAGTTGAAAGAGATAATTAAATCTCAAAGTGGAAAATGAATGAGAAAAATATCAAAAAGGATATAGATGAGATTGAAACGATAAACATTGAATTGGATCATAATGTGTCAAAGATTATTATTGAGAATGAACATTTGAAACAGACCTATAAGCAACTTTATGACTCGATTAAACCAACACGTATTCGATCAAAAGAACAATGTGATGATTCAATTAGTCAAGTTAATCAAAAGTCTGTAGCAATCTCTGATTTAAATGCTAGTCTTCAGGAAAAAGTTTTAGTCATTACAGCTCTCAAGAATGAATTAAGGAAACTTAAGGAAAAATATTTAGCTGATAATGTGGTCACCAAAAATACCATAGATCCAGAAATGCTTAAAATTGATGTGGAACCAATAGCCCCGAAATTGTTGAACAATTGGTCAGCTCACTCTTACTACCTTAGGCACACTCAAGATCAAGCCTCGATTCTCAAGGAAATAGTGGAACAAGGAAAATCACAAAATCCTCTAAATAATTCCTTAGACTCTGCAAGTAAGTATACCAAACGCATTCAGGAGTTTCTTATAATAATCAGACAAACCTACCCTAGCATTAACAATTCAACTGATAAATTAGTGGTTGTGACCCCAAAGAACAAGGACAAAAGAGTTAGATTCATTGAGCCCGTCACATCCTCAGGAAACACAAACATAAAAACAACTTCTTCATCAAACCTAGTTTCTAACAAATCTATGTTGTCTTCTATATGAGTAAAACCGTCTACTAGTGCTAGCGGATCACAGCCTTCAGACAATACAAAGAAAGATAAGATTCGGCAAACACCAAATAGTACTTAGAAGAATAAAGTAGAAGCCCACCCTAGGACTGTTAAATCTAGTTTGAAAAATAAGAATAGTGTTGTTCAACCTAAAGGAAGTGCAAATGTGCAGCATTCCAAACCTAATGCAAATTCTAAACTTCTATGTGTTAAGTATAATGGTTGCATGCTTTCTGATAATCATGATTTATGTGTTCTTAATTTTGTCAATGATGTGAATGCTCGTGTTAAATCTAAATCTGTCAAGAAAAGTTCAAAGAGAAAAGTTTGGAAACCAATAGGAAAAGTGTTCACAAATAATGGATACATTTGGAGACCTACTGGTCAGACCTTCACTATAGTAGGAAATGCGTGCCCTTTAACTAGGATTACCACAACTGCTGAAGTGCCCTTTAGGAAACCAATTGCTCTAGAAACTAATACACCTAAACCTGTAGTAACATTGGTTTACTCAAGGAAACCTAAGAAATCTAAAACTAATGTTCCTGTCAGCAAACATAAGATTATTAAATCTATATCTGCTAACAAAAAGGAACCAAATAAATCTTGGGGATCCATAGTTTCTGATGTTCCATCTTCTTCTCTTGATGAATGAAGGTCGTCCAAATTATTCTCTGGTATTTGGACTCCGGCTGCTCCAAGCATATGACCGGAGATCGCTCTAAGCTCACTAATTTCGTCAATAAATTTTTGGGTACAATCAAATTTGGAAATGATCATGTGGCAAAGATATTAGGTTATGGTGATTATCATATTGGGAATGTTACAATCTCAAGGGTTTACTACGTGGAAGGACTTGGACATAACTTATTCTCCGTTGGACAATTTTATGATTCGAACCTTAAAGTTGCTTTTCGTCAACACACCTGCTTCGTTCGTAATCTAGAAGGTGTGATCTATTGACTGGATCTCGAGGCAACAATTTATATACTCTGTCTCTTGGAGATATGATGGCATCCTCTCCTATATGTCTCTTGTCAAAGGCCTCAAAGACTAAGTCCTGGCTCTGGCACTAACGTCTGTCTCATCTGAACTTTAGTGCAATAAACCATTTAGCTAGACATGGTCTTGTTCGAGGTCTTCCTAAGCTAAAATTTGAAAAGTACCATCTTTGTTCTGCTTGTGCAATGGGCAAAAGCAAGAAGAAACCCCACAAACCTAAATCTAAAGACACCAACCAAGAAAACCTCTATCTTTTACACATGGATCTTTGTGGACCAATGTGTGTCGCAAGTGTTAATGGAAAGAAGTACACCCTCGTCATTGTCGATGATTACTCTCGATTTACATGGGTAAAGTACTTAAGGTCAAAAAGATGAAGCTCCAGATTTCATAAGCAAGTTTCTCAATATGATCCAAGTACGGCTTAAAGTGCATGTCCGGCGAATCAGGACAGATAATAGAACTAAGTTTGTTAATCACACTTTGCGTGAATATTATGAGAAGGTTGGCATCTCTCATGAAACATCTGTTGATCGCTCTCGACAATAAAATGGTGTCGTTGAAAGATGTAATCGTATGTTAATTGAAGTTGCCCGCACAATGTTGATTTATGCAAAAGCTCTATTATTCTTATGGGCAGAAGCAGTCGCTACCTAATATGTGTGAAAACACATATCCGTTTTATATCAAAAATGACCCATAAAAGACAAAATTGTGCTTAAAATGCTTGTATATTGCTTGTTTTGTCTTTGTGATTGTGTAGGTACGGATATTGCAAAAATCTCAAGAAAACGGTCAAAACCGGACAAACATGGACACGGGAAAGGATAGAGTGTACAAGAGCCGGGAGAATGCTTTCAAGGTCAACCAAAGTCAACCATTGGTCAACTACAAGAAGACAAAAATCCTAAAAATTCCCAAAACGGTCCCTCCTAAACATAATTCATAAAAGCCCCTAAACCCTAACACCGTTATCTCTTTATTTTATAAGAGATAACGATCGTTAACCTTCTTATAAAACCTAAATCCAAAACCTGTTAACTTTACCCGAGCCCAAAACACACCCAGGCCTAATCCTTTTTATATAAGCCCGAAGTCAAACGCACCCTTATAAAAAGAAAACGCGGGAAATTTTGTTACCACTATTCATCATCTCCTTTAATTTTTACCTGTGTGAAATCAAAGGGTAAATTAAAATTGAGGACGTGGCTTATTGATTCGGATACCAAGGTCCAAGCTGGCATAAGAATACGTCATCCAAGGCTCTCATTGGCTAAAACCCAAAAGGTCTGACACACGGAATGCCATGTTGGCAATCCGTGTGATCAAATCTATTCAAACGGACAAGAGTTGAAATCCAATGATTAGAGATGAAGGAAGGGCCAAGATTAAGGGGAGCGTATAACAACCTGAAGGCCTAGAAGCATCATTTGGTAGCTATAAATACAAGCTCACTCCTCACACACAATATCTCCCTTTCCCTGCATTTTTTAGGTTTAAGTAGCTTATGTAATTTTTAGTTTAAAATGTATTTTCCTTTTTAAGCTCTTGTAATTTCAATTTTCAAGTCTTGTAATCTGTTTTGAGTATTAATAGAATTAAAATTTCAGTTTTCACAATCTGTTTTTACTTTAAAGCTTTTATATAACTCAAATGTTTTTAGTTACTGTTACATAAGCTCTAATAAGCTCATCATAAGCTCTCTGAGTCTATAAGCTCAGATTGAGCTCAAATAAGCAATCTAATTTACTCAAACCCTTAAAACTAGCCTAATACTTTTGCTAAATGGAAATAAGCTATTTGGATGATAAGCTTACAATGGAAGAGCTTATAGGACTTTACTAGCTTATCCTTGTGATAAGCTAGAGCTTGTAGACAGCTCTTTGAGCTTATTTAGCCTTTGTTTAGCTAAGGCCTTTGTAAGTCTTCTTTTATCTTCACTGTCTTTAATTTTCTAGTTTGAATCTGCTTATTAAGCTTATCTACTTG
Source organism: Tanacetum coccineum (assembly GCA_026074375.1). Classification (NCBI taxonomy): domain Eukaryota; kingdom Viridiplantae; phylum Streptophyta; class Magnoliopsida; order Asterales; family Asteraceae; genus Tanacetum; species Tanacetum coccineum. The sequence goes on from BQNB010049863.1 coordinate 33,367, forward strand.
CTTATTTGTGCTTATAATTGATTTTTATATCTTATTAGTTATGTTTGATCATCTGTTTTTGATTTCTATAGCTTAGATCTTAGTTTTTCATAATTTGTCTTAAAAATCTATAAAAATCCAAAAATAAGTAGCATAGTTGGTAGCTTATAGATTCTGGCTTATTTGATTATTGTTATAAGATCATTTAAGTTGTTAAAAGCCTTTTGATATCTGGTATTCAAACTTTGTTCACTAAATCTCTATTTCATAAGCTAAAATGGAAATTATCAAGTTTAAGGGAGTGTTTGGCACAACATCACTAACCAAAAGTTAGAGTTGCTTGTGTACCATTTAGTGCCTAATCTGAATTTGATTTTCATTTTTGGGTATAATTAGTTAGGATTCTAGGTTGTTTTTAGTCTAAGATTAAGTTTTCATAGGTATTTTAGCTTAAGTTTTGATTCTGAGGTCTTATAGTCAGTTTTCATAGGATTTCTAGCTTATTTGATTTCTAGTTGCTAAATTTTGCTTTCATTGTTCTTAGTTTTGCATTCTAAGAGTGTCTAAATCAGTTTTCTAAGTCTGCATTAAATAGTTTTAAGGTATGAGTCAATTTGGCTAAAACTGCATGAGTAGGTAATTTAGGAAAAAGTAGCTTTTTCAAGTTTAATTTTTATAGAATAAAAGTAGTTTTTAGGATTAGATTTTCAGCATTCAAATAGATTTAGGATCATAGTCCATCTGTTTTAACTTAGTTTTAAAAAAGTAGCTTAATTAGATATCTGTTTTTAGCTTTTAAAATTGCATTTTGTCTTTTCAATTTCAAAATGAAGATCAGTATGTTTTGAGTAATAAGTCTGTTTTCAAGGAGCTTTTTCAATAAGCAATTGTTTTCAAAAATCCTTTTCAAAAGTGTTTTTAAGTAGCTAGTTGGTTATAGTTAAAGCTTGTATAAGAAATTTTGTCTTAAGTTTCAATTTGGGTGCTTAAAAATAAGCAAAAAGTCTGCTTGAGAGACTGTTTGGTTTAAAGTTTTTATTGAGTGCTTATTAAGTTTTACAGCTTATGGCTTATTTCTTTTACTTGTTTCTAGCTTAGTCCTGCTTATTAGATTAGTTATAGATAGCCTTAGCTTATTTTGTTCTTAGTTTAGCCTATTCTATCTTATTGTTTGTTAAAGTTTTAAGCAAAAAGCCAAAAAGACTCTAAGTGTGTTCTGTCAAGTTAATAAGCTGTTTTCTAGCTTATTTTAGATTTTCAAAAAGATTTCTTTTACAAAAGTTTTTAGTTTTCATCTGTTTTACAACTTTGTTTTTATAAGTTTTCAAAAAAAAAGGGAAGATGGAAATCGGGGGTGAGCAAGGCTCGAACCCCCGACCTCAACATCCTCAACCTTTATAAACGCCTCACTCCACACACCTCTTACCAACGTGCCCTGGGGTCTTTTTCATTCTAGGATTGCAAAATCTATTACTTATATACATTTTAGGCTCTTTAGTACAATAAGCTGTTTAAGCTTATTACACAGCTTATTCGATAAGCTGTGTAACCAAGCTTATTTTTCCTAGGTTCTTATTAGTTCAAGCTATTTTCTATAATTTTTTCAGAATTTTTATAATTAGTTTAGTATTTTTAAACATTTATTTTTATTAAAAACTTTAAAAAATCATAAAAAATAGAAAAATAATTAAAAAAATATAATTCTTTTTTAAAATATTTTCTTTTATTATATAGTTTCTAGGAAAATTAGTTTTGTTTTCATAGGGTTAAAATTGCAAAATTTCGATTTTTAAAGAACGGGATTCGTTCCCGTTCACGTTTATTGTGTTTTTAAGCTCATTTCAACTTCATTTTTGAGTATATTAAAAGTGAAAAATTCATCTTAGGTTTAATTTTGGAAATTTAGAGTTTTTAATCACCGTTTAGGGTTTCCGTTTTGCGTTTTTAGTTAAAGTTTAAATTCCCGTTATTAAAGTTAAGTTTAATTGTCCTTTAATTTATTCAATTTTAGGATTTTATGAAACAAATCATCTTTGAACCAATTCAAATCATTGTCCAAACAACAAACGTGGTCTCAATTTCATAAATCGTTGGAACTTAACGACCCGGTAATCACTTACCGGTAAATATACGTATTATAGTATTATATATTATCGTGTGATTTTTCTAACTACCTTTGTCCTCAAGGGTAGTTTGGGAATTTCATATTATTATTATATTTTATTATTACGTGTATAGAATTATACCAATCAGTTTTTGGCGCCGCTGCCGGGGATTTGTGATTAAGATTCTTTCGTTTGAAGTTTGTTGATCGTGATTTGGAGAACCTTTCGTCTTCGAAAGTTACGCTTTTAAGAAAATCAAAAATATAAAAAAAATTTAAAAATAATAAAAAGTAAAAAATATTTTTCTTTTCTTTTTAGTATAAGTAAAAGTTTAAAAACAAAAAGACAAAAATATTTGCTCTTCCGGATTTTTTGATTCTTCTCGTTAATTTGTGAATATTTAAATTTTACAAAGTTGGTAAAAGAACACCAACAAATAATACCTTCAATTGAGGTATTATCCATCAATAAGTTCCCGAACCAAAGATTAAATTTTTTTTACCGTTTGTGTCACTAACGAAAAAGGCGCACCTCTTTTATAAAATTTATTTTACTTAAGAGAGTTACCATAAGTTTGTTGATTATTCGGTAAACAAAAATATTTCCTTTTCTCGTTTCATTTCTCATTTCTTTTGTTTGTTTAGTGCATGCGCACTAGAAATTCCTATTTTCCAAATAATTCAAACGTAACCATTCCAAGACGTCGAAACAAAGGACGTGCTCCAAACATAGTCGACCCGTAGATTCGAACTATTGTTGAAATGGCAGAACGTACGATGGAAAGAGCTACTATCCGAGACACCCACGGTAGGGGTACGGAGAAGCTATTGTTTTACCGGAAATTAATGCCGATCATTTTGAGATTAAGACGAATTTGCTTCAATTGGTTCAAGCGAATCCATTTTAAGGTCGTGAGAGTGGAATCCGCTATGCTCATATTAATGTTTTCAAAGGATTACCTCGACTTTACGATTTAGGAATGTGCCTAACGATGTGATTAAGCTTATGATGTTTCCATATTCGCTCGAGGGAGCCGCTAAAACTTGGTACGAGAAAGAACCACCAAATTCAATCTTGACTTGGGAGGATCTCGTTACCAAATTTGTGAATCAATTTTTCCCTCCTTCGAAAACCACTCACTTAAAGAATGAAATTTCTCGATTTACACAAAAATTTGAGGAAACTTTTAGTGAAGCGTGGGAACGATTTAAGGAGTTGCTTAGAGCTTGTCCCCATCACGGATTTACGGAGTTAACTCAAGTTGATACCTTTTATAACGGTTTAAACGAGAATGAACAAGACTCCTTAAATGTCGCGGCGGGTGGAAATCTTTTGAGTAAAACGACTAGAGAGGCTTTATAGCATAATCGTGAGGAATAATCAAATTCGTTATTAGTAATAGATCAAATGCTTCTAGGATGAATGCTACTTCTAGTAAAACGGATGAGAGAATTGATAAGCTTGCGGATCAACTTTCGACCTTAGTCGAGATTGTTTCTAAGAAAGTTGTCACTCCCGCTCCGGTTAAAGCGGTTGAGGAATCTTGCGTTACTTGTGGTGGTGCCCATTCTTGGTATAATTGTCCGGCTACCGATAACAATCAGGCTAGTGTTTGTGCGACTACGGGTACTTACTATTTTTCAAAAAGTTTAAAAAAAAACAAACCCTCCAAACCGTGTTAGTAATCAAATGAACCACCAGGTTTTGCTCCGGTGCAAAACAATGGTCAAAATAGGTTTAATCAGAATCAAGTTCAAGGGAATAATTTTCGGGGAAATAATTTTCATGTTAATCAAGGTTTTCAAGCTCAAAATTAAATCATGCACCAATTTCCAAAAACCAAGGGATTTTTAAAAACCAACCTTTTCAAGTGCCTAATAATCAAGTTCAACAAGAGATTTCAAATGATTTTTCAAGTTACAAGAGGAATAATGATCAGATGTTGAGAAACATGCAAAATCAAATCAATTCGTTGAAAGCAGACCTTAAGAATGAAATTCAAAACGCGATAAAATATCTACAAAAGCCGTCATGATAAATCAACAAACCACTTTTCAAAATAATTTGCAAAACATGATTTGTGGATTGTTTCAAAACCAAGTCTCAACTTCGCGTACTCTTCCGAGTAATACCATTCCAAACCCAAAGGGTTAGATAAAAGCGATCACTACTCGAAGTGGTGTTGCTTACGAGGGACCCTCGATTCCTACTAATCCTTCTCCTAAAAAGGTAGTGGAACGAGAAGCCGAGGAGACAAGATAAAGAGCATAAACAATTTCCAAGGAAGTTCGCTCCAAATCCCACCTCGGTATCCCCATTTCTTTCTGGAACCCGATGTCGAAGACTTTGCCTAAAACACTCCCATTCCGAACCGATGTTCCGAAGGACTTTGCCCTAAAACCATTCCGGATCAGATATTCCGAAGAGTTTACTAAGCCAAATTATTCCATATCTTCACGACGTGTTGATCATAAGTCCCTGACAAAGCTTGCGAATCAAATGGCAAACGGTCCACCCCCCCCCAGAGAAGATTTTCCAAATCTTTCAAGATTTGCGCTTCGACATTAGTTTCGCGGATGCTTTACTTTTGATGCCAAAGTTTGCTCATGAATAAGGAAAAGTTGCTTGAGTTAGCTAAGATACCGTTGAACGAGAATTGCTCGGCAATGCTCCTCAAAAAGCTTCCCGAAAAGCTTGGAGATCCCGGCAAGTTTCTTATTCCATGTAATTTCCCGGGAATGGATGTATGCCACGCCTTGGCCGATCTTGGCGCGAGCATAAATCTTATGCCTCTTTCTATTTGGAAAAAGCTTTCTTTGCCTGATCTTACACCAACTCGGATGACTTTAGAGTTAGCAGACCGATCAATTACTTATCCTAAAGGACTCGCCGAAGACGTTTTTGTCAAAGTTAGGAAATTTCATTTTCCTACAGACTTTGTTGTTGTCGATTTCGAAGCCGATCCTCGAGTACCTCTCATACTTGGGAGATCCTTTTTGAGGACCGGTCGTGCTTTAATTGATGTTTATGGAGAAGAAATAACCCTTCGGGTTGATAATGAAGCCGTCACTTTTAATCTAGGTCAAACCACGAGATACTCCTCTACAAATGACAAGTTGGTAAACTGAATTGACATCATTGATGCAGTTTGTGAGGAGTATGCTCCGGAATTGCTAGGATTTTCTAATTCTTCGGGTGGCAATCCCACCCCGACGTCTGAGCCGTTTACTTCCGAATTCATTTTGGAAGAAATCGAAGCTTATCTTAAGGATGATTCGATTTCACCGGAAATTGATCATGCCGATTGCAATCCGGAGGAAGATATTTGTTTGATCAAAAAATTGTTAAATAATGACCCGTTTCAACTTCCTCCGATGGACCTTAAACAAAGTGAAGTGACCGAGGCAAAATCTTCAATTGAAGAGCCTCCGAAATTAGAGTTAAAAGATTTACCGTCTCACTTAGAATATGCTTTCTTGGAAGAAAACGACAAGTTACCAGTGATTATTGCAAAAGGTTTAAAAATGATGAAAAAGATGCTCTCTTAAAGGTGCTCAAATCTCATAAAAGGGCCATTGCTTGGAAATCACCAGACAACTAGGGTTTCGACCCTGTTTTGTACACATAAAAATCTAGTGGAGGATGATTATAGAACAACGGTTCTAAGTCAAAAGACGGGTTTAAACCTAAAATTCACGAGGTAATCAAAAAGAAGGTCCTAAACTTCTTGATGCCGAAATAGGGGTTTTACCCATCTCTGACAGGCCCAATGGGTTAGTCCAGGCATTGTGTTCCAAAGAATGGTGGAATAACGTTGTTGTAATGAAGAGAATGAATTAATTCCGACACGTTTAGTTACCGGTTGGAGAGTTTGTATCGACTATAGGAAATTAAATGAAGCGACTCGAAAAGATCATTTTCCATTACCGTTTATGGATCAAATGATAGAAAGATTAGCCGGAAATGAGTTTTATTGTTTTCTAGATGGATTTTCAAGGTATTTCCAAATACCAATAGATCCCTAGGACCAGGAGAAAACTACTTTCACATGCCCGTATGGAACTTTCGCGTACTGTCGCATGCCATTTGTTTTGTGTAATGCTCCCGGTACTTTTCAACGGTGTATGATGGCCATATTTCATGATATGATCGAAAAGACTATGGAAGTGTTTATGGATGATTTCTCGGTTTTTGGGGATAGTTTTGATTCGTGCCTCTCCAATTTAGAAAAGATACTAAAACGGTGTGAAGACACGAATTTAGTTCTTAATTGAGAGAAGTGCCACTTTATGTGGAGAGAAGGAATTATGTTAGGGCATAAAATTTCGAAATCGGGAATTGAGGTTGACCGAGCTAAAGTCGATGTTATCGCTAAGCTACCGTACCCGACTACCGTTAAAGGTGTTAGAAGTTTCTTAGGTCATGCATGATTTTACCGCCGATTTATCCAAGATTTTTCTAAAATTGCTAGACCAATGACTCACCTTCTTAAGAAGGAAACACCGTTTGTGTTTTCTAAGGATTGTATTGATGCTTTTCAGACTCTTAAAAAGAAGCTTACCGAAGCTCCAATCTTAGTTGTCCCGGATTAGAACCTACCTTTCGAACTCAAGTGTGATGCAAGTGATTTCGCGATTGGTGCGGTTTTAGGTCAACGAAAGATGAAGCATTTTCAGCCTATACATTATGCTAGAAAGACTATGACTGAAGCTCAAATTCATTACACTACCACGGAAAAGGAAATGCTTGCCGTTGTGTATGCTTTTAAAAAGTTTCGGCCATATCTTGTTTTATTCAAAAGCATAGTATATACGGATCACTCGACTTTAAAGTACCTTATGAACAAACAAGACGCAAAGCCGAGGTTGCTCCGGTGGGTTCTTCTCCTACAAGAATTTGATATCACCATCCGTGAAAAAAAAAGGAAGTGAGAACCTTGCGGCAGACCATTTATCTAGACTTGAGAATCCTCATAAGGATGTGCTAGAAAATAAAGACATAAATGAACATTTTCCTTTAGAAACTCTTGGAGTTATTTCTAGTGAAAGTACCCCATGGTTTGCGGACTATGCAAATTACCATGCGGGAAATTTTATTATCAAAGGAATGTCAACTCAACAAAAGAGGAAGTTTTTTAAGGACGTTAAACATTATTTCTGGGATGATCCCTATCTTTTTCGTACTTGTGCGGATCAAATCATTCGAAGGTGTGTGCATGGGCAAGAAGCTCTTGAGATTCTCAAAGCTTGCCATGAAGGACCCACCGGGGGCCATCATAGTGCCAATCTCACCGCTCGAAAAGTATTTGATGCTGGTTTCTTTTGGCCTACCATATATCGAGATGCCCATACGATGATCAAATCTTGTGATACGTGTCAAAGACAAGGCAAAATTTCACAACGAGATGAGATGCCTCAAAACGCTATCCAAGTTTGTGAAATCTTTGATATATGGGGTATCGATTTTATGGGACCATTTCCGTCTTCAAGAGGAAATAAATACATCCTCGTAGCCGTGGATTATCTTTCGAAATGGGTTGAAGCAAAGGCGCTCCCCACAAATGATGCTAGAGTTGTAGTTAAGTTTTTGAAATCCATTTTTGCCCGATTCGGTACACCTAGAGCTATTATAAGCGATCGTGGGACTCATTTTTGTAACGATCAGTTTGCTAAAGTAATGTCTAAGTATGGGGTCACACATCTTCTAGCTACCGCTTATCACCATCAAACGAGCGATCAAGTGGAGGTGTCCAATCGAGGTTTAAAACGTATTCTAGAAAGGACGGTTAGAGAAAATCGTGCCTCGTGGTCTGACATACTAGATGACGCTTTTGTGGGCATTTTGTACTGTAACATTCCGTATTTTCAGGTCATTTACGACGTCATATATTTTACTAATTATTTTTTTCTTCGTACGCGTTTACTTTTAATTCTTATTATATATAGTTAAATCGCGTAAACTAAAAATCAACAATTAACGTAAACGGACACCAAACGAATTAAAGTTTTCGCCAAACAAGCAATATATTATTTTTACGAAAGTAATAATCAACTTTTTATATTTCATTTTTTTTATTGGTTACGTAAAATTTTTACGTTTTGCGATAAAGTAAGTTAGGCATACCCGGAACCACCAAAACTTTTCTACGCTTCAACAAATACCTACGTTTATATACAAAGATCATAAAACTTTAGGCATATGTATATATTTATACACATCTCATAAGTATTCTCAAGATAACAAATACTTTACAAAATACCAAGACTTTACAAAGTATACTTTTATATAAAAACTACACTTTACATTTTATAAAACTTTACTTACACTTTCTTTTATAATTACACAAGTAAATACACACATTATGTAAAAG
>BQNB010049864.1:0-41820 GCA_026074375.1 Tanacetum coccineum
TTCGACAACATCAAAATACTATCAACTAGCCTATTTTTATCATCCAATGTCATTTCTAATCTAGTCTAACGCAAGATCCATCGGATTTCATCACATGCACGAATCAGAACGCAATACAAAAATAAAAATAACATTACGACAACATAAATAGAGTGCTTACAATTAACACAAAATGTTTTCGGCCTTCCCCTCTTTTGGCCGAGTTCGGACGTGACCTTAAACAACCAAACCGAACCTTTTTATTCGAAACCCACTTGCAATAATATTTGTTTAACACTTTTAAACAATGTCTTCAACTCATTTCTTCACGAACTCGAACCAATTCAAAACTAGAGAAATACTCATTGCATGTGGATTTTTCTTGTGGGGATGTGTTCGTATCGATGAGGGGATTAATATTTTATAGATGGATCGTATTGCATGTCGACAAATCGACGGATTCGGGTGGTTTTGTGGGTGGCCGGTCGTGGTGGTGTAACAAGGAGGAGGAAGACAATTTTTATCTTCTAAAAATAAAAATGAGTGTGTGTGTCTCTTTATATAGGAAAAGCACTTTGGTCCTTTGACACTTTTGGTCCTCAATCTTTCAAAGTCTTTTAAATTATAACACGAGGGTGTTCGTTTCGAGCTTATAACCGACCAAAGACTCGGGTTTTATAAATTCATAATTATTTTTCTTCCGTTGACGTTATTTTATTTTTAAAACATTTAGTAAAATGTTAAACCACGTAAAACACGACTTTTAAACACGGTTTTTACGAAAACTCGGGGAAAGCCATAAAACATTAAAATAAATATAATTTCGCTCTCGTAGCAAAAATATGAAATTTTCCAATTTTCTCAAACGCTCAAACGAATAGAAATTTAAAACACGGCTTGCGAAATAGCCAAAAATAATAATTTTTATCAAATCACCCAAAACGAAAAGCGATTATTCCAACTCATTCGTAGAAAATAAATAACGGCTCGAGATAATCGTCGACCTAAAACTCGGGTTGTTACATATATGGAACATTAACTTGCACCTCCTCAATTTTACATATGTTTAACACCAAAAAAATGATACCAAGTTGTAAAAAAAATATAAAATTGAGGGTTAGCATTGTTGAGCACACAATTTTAAAAGATTATGAATTGTCATTGAAGAATTCTTAAAAAATTGTGCTCAACCACTCATCTTATAACATACAATCTATTGAGTAGTCATTATTATTACTGAGTTGTTATTAAGACTTTTTATAATGTTTTGAATACATAAATATTGTCATGTTAGGATGTATCCAAAATCATTAAAACCTTGTTTTTCGAAAAACTCCCCCTCAAACATTGACTTATTTTGAAAATGACACCAAATGTAGAAGAATTGTCTTGTAAAACTTTATGAGTGATGGAGTATTGAACACACACTTTTGAAAGATTTTGAATTGTCATTGAGAAATTCTTGAAAAAATTGTGTTCAACTTTTTGAAAAAAAAAACAAATGTTAGAATACTTCTCTTCTAACTTTAAGGATAAGCGCACTTAAATGTACACTCTCCTTTGTCGTTCGGGTCCGAGTTGTAATCTGAGAGCAATTACAAGTCATAAAGAAAAATAGAAATGACATGTTTTGAAAGCATTTGAAACTCCTGCTCGAACTTCATTTACACACCCGTGTCAATGTTAATCGACATTTCTAGGCACGTAAATGTTATCGATTCTAAGAGATATGTCAAGAAGATTCTTTTTGGTATTTTTGAAATTTTCTAATTTTATGTTTTGTTTTTGAAAGATTTTCTGTTTTTGTATTTGATTTTTCAAACGTATTTATAAATCAAAATAAGGAGAAAAACAAAATATTTACAAGTTAAAGTTTTCATCAGTAGTGACTGTTGTTGCTAGAGTTAAAGTAGATGAAGTTGAATCTGGTTGTTCTTGCTAAATAGTCAAGCCATCTCAGTCAATAAACCCTGGGTAGGCGTACCCATCATATCCAAAACTTAATGCCATATTATTGTCAATACTAAAGCGACCTAGGCGCTTACTATTAACCAAAAGCACCTAAACACGTAGAGCACATTTTTGCGCATAATTCGGCGGCGATAGTTCCGCAAGAAAACATAAAGGATCAATATAATTTACTCGAGCATCAAGGATTCAATAACCACGCCTTTCAAAGACAGCGATTTCAATTGTCCCTTATTAGACTATTTTCACGATTGGTTTAATTCTAATATAACCTATCGGTCATCAGACATATAGACTGATCGCATCTTGACCGCAACGCACATTCGTTAATAATTTCTTCTAAATTCCCGACTTCGTTCCCTTTGACTCGAGGCGTAAGCTATTTCGATTGATCCTCCCTAGGGGAAATGGTGACGCGATGTCGCCATTGAGTTCCATTAGGGTTCTCGATTTTCTTCGCTCGGCTTTGCGCAACAGAGTCGTTACATTCATGGCGTTAAGTTACCACTACACATAACTTTAAGTCATGGGTCGCTTTCGTGTCTATACCAATCTTTGACGGTCACAAGTTTATATACATCAACAAAATACCGCTAATTAATGTCGAGCAACCACGCACATTCAATAAGCAACTCTTCCAAGCTCTAATTACTCATTTTGACTCAAGGTGTTGGCTACTTCGATTGCTTCTCCAGAATGGTGACGGATGTCGCCATCGAATTTTACTAGAGTTTCAATCGTTCGCTCCTCTACACGTATTTCGAGTCTCTTCGTCAAGGAGTAAGAGGTACTACACCCAACTTTGAGTCAGGTGTCGCGTAGCTCTCTATACCTATCCTCGGCGATCAAGATACATTCATTAAACAACATTACCACTACTTTCCTCTTCGGGGAAAGAAGTCTTCTTCACGGCCGTCGGTTGCCATAACCAAGGCAACACACACATTTGATGTAGGAGAAGTCTTCTCCATTTCGCACATCCAATATCAGAGTTATCAAAACCCTGCTTTCATCCACTTTGGCGGTCTTATGACCCCAAGGAGATCTTTTCTTAATGTCGGTACCAAGTTTCTCGGTATCTCACCATCTAACCAGTTTCATTCATTTATCACATAAACTACCGGGTATTTATATATATATATATATGTATATCCATTCGCAGTGACATTCTATGCCAATACTAGTTCTCGAAAATTAGCCGTTACACGACATGCGGATATTCAATCCGACTTCATACTAAGTCTCGCTATAACAAGCATCTGGTCCACACCTTAGGCGACCTAAACTCCGTACTCGCTTACTAACACACCGTCCAAAATCGATTCTCGACATCCAATCTCCACAACAAACTACCAATCTATTTCGCAACGAACTAAATCTCGCTCTTATCTAGACACGCTCATTCCGAACAATACCATTGGCATTTCTCCACGGAACGACTCGGTCACCATGACTAACATGAGACTCTCTCCATGTAGTCAAATAAGATTACTTGCATAAGGGTCCAAAATTTAGGGCAAAACATTTTTCTCTTTCAAAGAGTCCAACTCGATTATTTATCCAAAAATTTCGACATTTTTAAGGGTGACGAATAATTCGATCAAAATTTTCTTCAAAAGGTTAAATCAAAGTGGAATTCTAATTTGAAAATCACCATCATTTATAAAAATATCATTTTAGTTGGGTTTGCATAAATATTTTCAAATGATTTGAGATTAGAAATTTATAGGATAACATTTAAAAGAAAATTTTGATAAGCGTTTAAGATGATTCATGGGTCAAAATTATTGATTTGTAAAATGTCATCATGTTGATTTAAAGTTAAAGATCATAACAGGTATGAGTAATATCCAACCTAAGGGTAAACGAAGAAGACACACACGCATAAGAGTGCTAGCGGGAACCGCTAAGGCGACGTAAACGAAGAAGACACACAAGCATCCGGTCCACACCTTAGGCGACCTAAACTCCGTACTCACTTACTAACACACCGTCCAAAATCGATTCTCGACATCCAATCTCCACAATAAACTACCAATCTATTTCGTAACGAACTAAATCTCGCTCTTATCTAGACACGCTCATTCCGAACAATACCATTGGCATTTCTCTACGGAACGACTCGGTCACCATGACTAACATGAGTCTCTCTCCATGTAGTCAAATAAGATTACTTGCATAATGGTCCAAAATTTAGGGCAAAACATTTTTCTCTTTCAAATAGTCCAACTCGATTATTTATCCAAAAATTTTGACATTTTTAAGGGTGACGAATAATTCGATCAAAATTTTCTTCAAAAGGTTAAATCAAAGTGGAATTCTAATTTGAAAATCACCATCATTTATAAAAATATCATTTTAGTTGGGGTTGCATAAATATTTTCAAATGATTTGAGATTAGCAAAATTTATAGGATAACATTTAAAAGAAAATTTTGATAAGCGTTTAAGATGATTCATGGGTCAAAATTATTGATTTGTAAAATGTCATCATGTTGATTTAAAGTTAAAGATCATAACAGGTATGAGTAATATCCAAACTAAGGGTAAACGAAGAAGACACACGCGCATAAGAGTGCTAGCGGGAACCGCTACACTTTCCCAAAAATCCGGATCATACCAAAACAAAATGAAATCCAGGGTGACAATGGCATTCTAGCCCAAATCACCCATGCTACTAGAGCATCACATATATAGCCCGCATAGAGCTCTAAATCAAAACCATGACTAAAGAACGCACAATCACAACACCGGTGATAAGATAAAAACAAATTGAGGTAATAATGACCTCAAACCAATAAACCTTTCCCAAAGAAGCTAAAGGTTCTTGATTATTTTCTGGATTTTACCTCCTCGTTATTTTTAACGCATCTCCTGAACCGTGAGTCCACAAAGCTTGGAACAACCGCTCAAGTCTAAGTTTTTTCAATATTTGAACCTCCAATTTTACACATCCAGGGGTTGCCATATAAATTCTTGGACTCATTACTCATTCAAATTCTTGTCTCAAATTTTCGACTAGTTTTGTCATTTTGGCGATAACTCATTTGTCGAGTGTCAATGTGACTCCATACAAATTTCTACATGTACCAAGGATGTCTTTCTATCTCCTAGTCACATTTTCCTAGGTTTTTACATACCAAAATATTTTAAAACACTCCCAACAAGCTGCTAATCAAAAGCAGTCTCTAAAAAGTTGTGATAAATTTTTATAGCTTACAGAGGAGATCGAAACTTGAAATCTATGGACACCATTGATGTGAGCCCAATTGAAGGTAACAGACCTATGAGTCCTTTACAGGTACCATAATTTCCTTTTGAATTGTAAAACCCAAATTTTGAATTCTATTTCATTTCGATTTATTTTGAAATATAACCTAAGTTAAATAAAAGAATTTGGAAATAAAAACCTTAAGTCATAGATTTTGGAAATAATAGAAATATAACCTAAAGTAATTAATAAAGAAAGTATATAACCTATATATATATATGGTGGCTGGATTTTCTAAAAAATATATATAATTATTTTGAAAATTTGATTAATTTGATGATTTACTTCCTTTTTAGTTGAAACCTATCTTTAAGGGATAAGTATTAAAGGTTTAGGAAAGATTTTGTGTAATGTTTTAAAAAGGTGATAAAAATATTTTGCCCCCCCTCCCTTTTGACCCATATTGGCCAGCCATGTATGACTAATACACACAAAAATCTTTTAAATTTTGAAGCTTGAATTAAAAGAGGAAAAGAGTGTGAAAAATATAGAAACTAGCTCTATATATTTGCAACACATTAATTTGTCCTCATCCCCTCCTCTCTATCTATATAAACCAGCCTATCCTCCTCCCATACTCCATCATTCTTAAAAATTTCATCTTCCAAAATTGGTGTAATCCTCCATTGAAGGTTCTAGCAAGAAAGAAGTATAAGTGTTCTTTGGTGTGTCTGAAGGTTTTGGTGCTTTTGGTGTGCTTTAATTCTTCATCCTTTGGTGTGGTTTTGTGTTTTGATTTGTGTTCTTCTCCTCTACATTCTCTTCCATAGGTAATCATCTTGTTCTTGTTATTTTCTTTGGTCACCATGATTACACATACAAGTTTTAACATAAAATCATGAGTTATAAAAAGGGGTTAGTCATATGTAAATGTTTTGTTAAAGTTTTCATGGTTTAATCTTATGAACATGGTTTAATTACATGTTATGAACTCTAATCAAACATTAAATGTGTTATAAATGAAAGATTACAAGTTTTGAAACCCTAGGATATGAATTAATGAGGATAAATAGGGTTTTTGTTGATTAAAATTCGGGGCAGAATTTTGGGTCATGTTCATCGGGTCATATCTCACTCATAAAAATTGATTTTAAGATGATTCTTGAGCCTAAAGTGAAGTTCAATGAATCTAGTTTCTGGAAAATCCGGCCTCATGTCAATTGGAGGTCGGGAAGGTCGATTTTTAGATTTTACAAGATTAAGTGTCAATTCTGGAAATCAAATCCGAAAATTTCACTTGTAGTATTTGATTTTTAATTCGAAAACCATAAGGAGTTAAAGGCTAATTTTAGAACTGGTAAAAATACATGATATTAGCTACTTCCCTGAATTTTTTTATAATTTTTCAAGATGTCTAAGTAGGGTAAATTCGTGTTAACTTTTCATAAGTTTCTGCCAGGCTGATTTCGGGACTGTTTTGGGTAACAATGGTCATAGGGTCATCTAAAATTAGAAATAAATTAACTTGCCTTCAATCTTTTAAGCTTCATCCTTTGAGCAGTATCTTGTACACAATCTGTTTGAGCATCTTGAATGAAACCTCTTATCTTGAACATACACATTTCTTCAATAATTCTTTGTCTTTTCTCATCTACGATTGTTCTTCTCACTACAGGTCTTTCAGCAACATGAAAAATGGATTTGGTGAGCCTTTAACAAGTAGCATTCACTCTTGGGATAGTCAGTTCTTTGGTACTAGAAAAGGTTTTAATCCAATGATGAACTGAAAATCATTTTAAACACTCTGAACTTGAATAATAGTGTGTTGATACTCATATGACTTTTGTAGTCATTATAACCATAACGGGATTTTATTAGTCTTTACCTGTAGCCGTTTTTGTCAGGGACTAGTCAACTCTCTGTAATAAAAAATACATTGTGAGTTAAGGACCATATTGTTTTGAGCAAACTATTTACAGCTATCAACGGTTTTGACATTCTATTTACCAAAAAGCAGTTTGTTTGGAGTAGCCATAATTCAGTGTAATACCATGGTGTATTGATCACCATACAATTTTGGTAAATTGTCAACCATCAACAGATTTGAGAGGTCTTTACCAAAACTGTTTGATTTGGACTAGTCAATTCTTATGTTTGTAAGACATGGTGAATTGAATACCATTTGCTGTGTGGGGTTAACCAACAATCAATTCCCTTAAAACAGTTTGAACATTCAAATATACTGTGCCCTAAATCTTTTTGCACACTCAAATCTTACACCATATTTCAAAAAAACAACTTTTTAATAGCAGTACCTTCATCAATGTACTGTTTGTTTTATACTAGCAGACTTTAAACAATAGTATGCTTTGTTCACCAGTTAAGTTGTTTATCAAAGTAAGATATTAGATATAAAATTTTTTTGATAAAACATACCAGTTGTTTAAGAATTGTCACCATCTTCAGTTGTCCACAAAATGAACAGATTTATCATGTGATGGAGTGTCTCAGTCTCTTCTTCAAACTTTCCATGCGCAATGATTCTTGCAGTCCTTTCATCAATTTCTCTTGTAGTGGATATCTTCTCTCAGCCAGCATGTGATCATAATGCCATCTTCTATCTCTAGTGATGCACTCCTGAAGATTCATGAAACCTCCATCTTTTAATTACCATTCTTCTTGATCCTTCCAGAAATTAATCATTCTTGATTCAGCCGGTCTCCCAAATAATGTTTAGATCACCTAGAAGATTCAAGACTAAGCCGGTTGGAGGTAGGTGTTCATAATTGTCAGCAACAACTCAGATGTAGGTGATATAAATCCTGCCTATCTTAGATTGCAGTCTCTCCCATAAAGTATCAAATGCCCTGATAGTGATTATTTTGCTCTGTGAATGATGAGTTATCTCTCCATCAGGGGAATCAATAACTTGGAGAAAATGCTGTAATCATGGAGATTACCTTCTAGTGACTCTTTATTTGTGGCATTTCTTTTCAAATCTACAACTCGGAAGATGTTTCTAAGCTCATCAATTGTTTCTGACCTCAACTTAGGCTTCTTTGAGGTGTTCGTAGTAATTGTAGCTTTCCTCTTCTTGAGAGTCTTTGTGCATCTCTTTCCTCAACTATCTCCCGTTTTTCTCTGAATACATTGGAACAAAGTCTTTGATGGAGTCTTTATTTGATGCTTGAACTTGTCATTATAATTCTTATCTGTGGATACTTAGTTTTTGCAAATTTTTGTATCTTGACCTTTTAGGAAACTCAGAATTAGATTTCTTTCTGAGCAAGAGAAGTAGGTTTCCTCAAATTAGTAGTCTTGGCTTTATTTCTTCAATCTTTCAAACCTCTTTATTTCTTCTTTGCAATCCCACTCAGATGAATTTTTCTAGCTACCTCCTCATCATTTGTCGTTCCAAGGCTCTGATTTGTTGAAGAGTCAATTTTCTTCTTTTTAGGTTTCTTCAACAGTATTCCTTTGCCTTTATCTTTAGGGTCAGTACCTTGTAAGTATCAGTACCTTGAGTTGGCTGTTGAGATTGAGTATTGTATGGGATCCAGGAATGCTCAAACCTCTTGGTCTGAGAGATAGGCAACAAGACAACTTCAGCAGCATTATGTTGTTCTTCAGAGTCCATAACTTTGAATTGGAACGGAGTGGGCTTGAAGGTCCTGCTTCATCTTCAAAGTTTAGGGTCCTTGGAGTAATAGTACCTTGTCTAGCAGTCTTTGGAGTTGTCCCAAAATCAATTTCTTCTGTTTCTCCTCTCTTTATCATTTGATGCTTCTTTCTCCTCAATTTAACACTTTCTTCAGTCCCATAACTTTTCCTTTCAAATTAGGGCGTAACGCGCATCTTGATTCAGCAGTATCAACATAAGAATTGATGTGTTGTATTCTTCTTCTTGAACCTGTGCTCTTCAGACAAAGTTCCTTCATCCTTATTCCTCCCCAATTTTGACTGAAGACACTTTCTTATTATCTCTTTCTGCGTCTTTGGGCTTCTTATGGTTTTGATTCTCTACCCAAAGGAGCATGATGTGTGACCACTGGATGGCCGGAATTGGACAATTTCTTGAGCTTGGCTTTGAGCTTTTAGTATTAGTTTTGCTTGAGAACGAGTTTGCTTCTTGAGTCTCCTAACTTCCCTGTTCAAAGCATATATATCTAAAAAGTCCCTCATCGCATCCAGTATGACTGGAACGAATTGTGGGGTATACTCATTGGGAGATTTAGGAATAGAAGCTGACATATGAGGGGGTTTTTAAGCCGTACTTGGAAAGTCAGCAGTCCTTTGTATTTCTGACAGTCCTTTGAGAGTTAACAGTAACCATGAGATTGAAGCAGGCCGTTGAGTATGTGCAGCACTTTGACATTGAGGCAGCACTTTGAGTTGGAGTGCCTTGAGCATCCCTTGCATAACTTGCTGCCCTAGAGGGAGGACTAGTACCTCTGTTCTTATTCTGCTGCCAATGTGAGACTATTCAACATAGGATGAGTCAAGGGTGTAATTCCTACAGGAGAATCTTAGTACTATGCTTCCTCATGAATGGTAAACACTTTGGAGGGAGTGAAACAAGATGTATAAAGTCCTGAGGTCTATCTACCCTCTAACTGCTTGTTACAAATACATTTGAACGAACCTAGGATACATGAGATAAAGGTGTACCATTTGAGAATATGTACTAGCATCCCAGTTAGAATCATACAAAGAGAAATTAAACTTTTGGTTTTGTGGCTAGACCTACAAGAGCAGAGGCAATGTTTGTCCAAATTGGTTCCCCATGAAGTGCTCTTAGGACTAAGGCAGTGAGTAATACATGACACAAGTACTTCCACTGGTGGGCTAAATAACGGTTTAGAGAAATGTGAGTTGTGCATAGTTACCCTCGTAGCCGATATCTCTGAGCGTGTCCAAATAAACTTGCTTTGGAAAGCAATCAAAAACTCCATTTTCATCATCAAGAGTAGGTCAGCTCCGAATGGTTGCTTCAAAATCAAATTCTTTCTTGCCAGCTACTTTGGCTGCGGAAATTTGAGGTACATCTTTGCATCACTTGGAGAAAGTAGCGGTAGCCCAAAATTGTTGAAGCCATGGACCAATAAGATCAGGATCAACCAACAAAGAGTAATTAATGGAGCAGCCAGTGAGAAAGTCGATGATTTGATAAAAATCAGCATTCTGAGCATTCTTTTCCACACACGCAATCATGTTGTGCTTGTTACAAGAGCGAATGTTTGCCATTGAAAAGAAATTTGATGTGCGTCGGAGGTTGAAATGAAAGAATGTATGAATGAAAAGTAAGTAAGTGACGAGGAAAAATGCAATTCAGTTGAGTATTTATAGGTTGCGACGGCTAACTAAGAAAGTTTATGTTGTGATCGTTTTTAGCGCAAATCAACGTACGTTAGCCCGTTGACCGAACGTTAGAACAGTACTTTGTTAAGCTAAGCAGTACTTTCTAACCTGGCAACAGTACTTTGGCGTTGGTTTAGCTGTACTTTCACCACAAAAAGTTGTTCAACTCAATATGTGCAACAACAACCTTTCAACTTTTGCAAACTATCTCTTCAAATCATCAAACCTTATGAAAAATCATTCATATCATCCCTCAATTTAGCTAGTGTGCTTTCAAATATCCATTCTGCCCAAACCAGTTCTTTACTTGATCACCGTACTTTATATGTGATCCTCCCCTCAAAGATAGCTATGGGTTCATCATCAATGGTTACCCACCAAAAAAGTTAAATCTTGCACAGTCAAAGCATTTGGTGAGTAAATCTGCTACATTGTCATCAGTATGATCCTTGACTTCATTAATGAGGCCTTTGCGCTCATAACAATCTTGAATGAAGTGATGTCGGTCTGACTTATGATTGGTCTTCGAGTGAAAAAAAACAGGATTTTTCCACTGGCAAATGGTGCTCTCATTGGGTTATATGGATTTCAGTGTTTCATGAAGTTAAAATCCATAATCAAGTAGTTGATTTTGGTCCAAAGAACCTGAGCACAACAACTTGCGCTTATACATATTCTGGCTTTATCATGTAGAGGAGTAGCCACAATTGTTTGTTTCTTGCTATTGCCAAGAAAACTAGTCTTTGCAAGATTTTGTCATACTCCTGAAGTTGATCTTCTGTCATGGTTGTACCCAGCATAAGTAACTATCCGAAAAGCTCCAATGTGAAAAGGAGAGTTCTTTAGGTTACCTTAAACCCCAATTAGGTTGATGTTTGAAGATACCTAAGAGACCTTTTGACAGCATGTAGATGGGAAACTCTTGGAGTGACTTGAAATCTTGCCACACAGACAATCAGCAAAAACTTATCTCTGGGTCTTGAAGCAGTTAAAGTACTTGAGACACCCAATCATAGACCTATAAAGATGTACATCAACAT
The DNA here is from genome assembly GCA_026074375.1 of Tanacetum coccineum. NCBI lineage: Eukaryota > Viridiplantae > Streptophyta > Magnoliopsida > Asterales > Asteraceae > Tanacetum > Tanacetum coccineum. Next base: position 11,556 of record BQNB010049864.1, read on the forward strand.
CTTCACCTTCTTCATCTTTTCCTAAAGATTTATGAGCTTCAATGGGGGTGGATGCTGGCTTAATGGTTCTGAAGTCAAACTTGTTGAGAATATCTTTCACATATTTGTCTTGACTTATAAAAATACCACCATTGGATTGCTTGACTTGAAGCCCTAAAAAGAAAGTGAGTTCACCCATGGAACTCATCTTGAATTCCTTTTGCATAAGATCTTCAAAATCCTTCACCATAGAAGACTTGGTAGATCCAAAGATGATATCATCAACATATACCTGTACCAACATGATATCTCTTCTATCCTTCTTAATAAACAGAGTTTTATCAATAGCCCCTCTCCTATATCCATGCTTCAAAAGAAAAGTGGAAAGTCTTTCATACCATGCTCTTGGTTTAATTATATGTTATGAACCCTAAATCAATCATTAAATGTGTTATAATTAAAAACTACAAGTTTTGAAACCCTAAGATGTGTTTTAATGGGTGTAATTAGGGTTTTTGTTGATTAAAATTCTTGGCAGAATTTTGGGTCGTGTTCATCGGGTCATATCTTGTTTATAAAAATAACTTTTAACATAATTCTTGAGGCATAATGTGAAAGTCCATGAATCTAGTTTCTGAAAAATCTGCTTCATGTCAAATGGAGTCGGGTAAGTTCGATTTTTATTTTTTGGATTTACAAGATTAAGTGTCAATTATGGAAAATCAAATCACTGGAAAATTCCCACTTGTAGTATTAGATTTTTAGTTCCAATCCATAAGGAGTTTAGCTAATTTTTGAACAGGTAAATCATAATAGAGTATCTACTTCCTTATTTTTTTCATAATTTTTCAAGATGTCTAAGTAGGCTGATTTCGGGACTGTTTTTGGTAACAAGGGTCATAGGGTCATCTAAAATTGGAAATAAATCAAACCCTTGATTGTGGACACATTAAACATGTTAAGGAACACCTGTTATTTTTGGTCTAATTTTAGAGTGATTTGGTTGGGTTTTTAGGTAAGGAAACTTACCTAAAATAAGTAATAAAATTCAAAATTTTAAAAACCCTAAATAAGTAAAGTCAAACCTCTTATTTTTGGTAAATTTGAGTAGTAATCTTTAAAATAAGTTAAGTAATATGTGTAATCATGGTTTTGTACATCCTGTGGCGATTTTGTGAATTCCTTTCATTTGTGTTTGTCTCTTTTCGTTGTGCATTCGCTAAGGTACATATATTTCATCCTTTTAGTAAGGACACTTCATTCTCTTTTGTTTGGCTACCTTGATTCAGTTGGTATTCGTTTGATATTCCATTTGATTTGTTATCCTTATTCATGATTCATTCGATATTCTTTGATATTTCGTTTGATTCGATATTCACAATTATGCTTCTGTTGGTCTTTGTTTGAAGATTATTAGTATCCTGTTCACTTATATCTTTTGCTATCTCTTTGCCCGAGCTATTTGTAACTAGTCATGGAGGTACCATGGCCATGTCATTGATGCACCGATGGCATGACACTATCTGTGGCTGTGTGATTGGTCCACGACGTTCCCTTTTGTATGGAACTTATTATGATTTGATTTGTTCGTACACTCGCCATAGTGCTTGTGTATATAGATTTGACTTTGTTTAGCTGGGAGCGTATGGATGCATCCTAGGTACTTTGTTCAGTTCAGTTTAGGTGGATGGTTGTGTGTGTGCATTACACCCCATTTCACATTTGGTACATCAGGTTTGATTTCCACTTTCATTCCCTGGATCTTCAGCATCCTTCTTTTCTTCCTCCCCTGATGGTTTGAATCCAGCATCAGGAGATTCCTTTGAATTCTAAGAGAATAGTGGATCAGCATGCCACATTGGGATCAAAATGTAATCTTTGCTAGGTATTGTCTCCATTTTAGCTTTACTTGCATCATCACATGCTTTTGTACTTGCATTACCATTAGACTGATTCCTTACAACAACTGGCTTATAGTTTATAGAATCTGTTAGTGCATCTATATCAAAAAGCCAATTAGGTCCACTTCCTGCAATATTAGATGTATTTTCACTAAATTGTACATGCAGAGTCTCTTCTACTATCCTAGTTCTACTGTTGAATACTTTGAATGCTTTGCTATTGGTAGAGTATCCTACAAAGAACCCTTCAAAAGCCTTTCCATTAAATTTACCTACGTGATTTATAGTATTAAGGATTGTAACAGGACACCCAAATGGTCTTATAAAGCTTAAGGCAGGTTTTCTACCTAGAAAAAGTTCATAAGAGGTCTTGTTGTGAGGCTTGATAACTAACACCCTATTTTGGACATAACAAGCAGTATTAACTGCTTCAGCCCAGAAAGTTGTTGGCAATTTTGAATCAGCTAGCATAGTCCTAGCAGCCTCTATTAGTGTCCTATTTTTCCTTTCAGCTACTCCAATTTGTTGTGGAGTCCTAGCAACACTAAATTCCCTCTTAATACCCTTTATTTCACAGAACTGATTCATGACCCTATTCTTGAATTCAGTCTTATTGTCACATCTAATCACTTTCACCTTAAGGTCTATTAGATTTTCTATTCCTGTTATGAATGTTTTAAGGATTTGACTAGTTTCATCCTTAATGGCTAAAAAGAAAACCCAACTAAACCTACTAAAATCATCTGTGACAACTAGGAGGTACATCTTTTTCATTAAACTCTTTACAAATGTTAGGCCAAACAAATCCATGTGCAACATTTGTAATGGTTGGCTGATTGAACTGACTGTTTTGGTCTTACAAGAAGCTCTGTGTTGCTTTCTCTTCTGACAAGCAACACTGGTTTGATTAATTTCAAAAAGTTTTGAAGGTAAACCTCTTACAAGGTTTCCCTTACCAGTTTATTCATTGTTTTGAAATTCATGTCTAAGCCTCCTATGCCAAAGATTAGATTCATCTGGTGTGGCTTTTGCAAAGAGACAAGTGAGACCTCCTTGAGAAACAACATTCTTTAAGTCAACATTGTACATGTTATCCTTTCTAGGAACTTTAAACAAAACATGACTTTTATCAGTTAACTTAAAGTCTGGAGACAGAATAACACATTCAGTATCAGTAAAAAGAAAACTATTCTTCTTGTCACATATTTGTGAGACACTGAAGAGGTTAAACTTTAGTTCTTTTACAAAATACACATCTTCAAAATCTAATTTACTAGTTTTTATTTTACCTTTCCTAGTATTTTTCCCTCATTTGGAATTACCTCCAAAGGCAACAAATCCTCCATCAATTACTTCATAATCTGTAAGATAGGATCTGTTTCCTGTCATGTGCCTAGAGCATCCACTGTCAATCACTCCTTTATTCTTCAAATCTTGTTGTGAATTGCCCTGCACATAATGGTAGGAAAATTAGTTTCTTTTGGGGACCCAAGCCATTACTGACTTGGATCTGCCTTGTGCGTCAATATAGTCAAATCTTTTAAAGAACAATGATGCACCATTGTTTCTGGAGACCTGGTCTAAAACTTTATGCTTTGGTCTCCAAACCCAACATGCTGAGGCCTTAATAGTATTTCCCTTGTTTTCTTAACAGCACTAAGAACTGCTTTTGGCCTAGCAGTATTAACCTTTTTTCCCTTAACAGTATTAACCTTTTTAGTGAAATTACTATTATTAGCTGCTGTTATTTTGTTAAAAGGCCTTCTAGCAGTTGAATATGCATTATTAATAACATTTTTCATGAGTCCTGCATTATCCACTGCTATTCTTGGTTGTACAGAATAAACCGGTCTAGCAGTATTAAGTAAAATTGGGCCAGACATAGTTAAGACTATTTTTGGAACCTTGTTCCTTTTTGGACTGTGGTGAGTTAAGTTAGAGAAATTTTGTTTGTTCACCCTTTGAACATTGGTCCAAACTAGTTTTTGCAAATCTTCCATTATTATACTAGTTATTGCAATCATTCTTCAAATATAATGGGATTATAAGTATGGTATCATGTTTGTTAAAGTATAAAAAGTTCAAGTATAAACTTGTAGTTAAAAAGTATATAAAAACAAAGTTATAAAAATAAACCCCAAAAGATATATAGGGGCTGTTTTGGTTCATATTTTGTAACAGCTAGATTATACTTTATAAAGATAGTATGTCTCATGACAATTCTAAAAAGATAAGAAACTCGAAAAACGGATTAATAACGAAAAAGATACGGTAAAAACAAGTTATACGTTAATAAACGGAGTCGTAAAAGAATTTTTATAAAAACTTTTTATAAAAATTATTCAAACAGCAAGTTTGGCATTTTTAACAAATTATACATATTTTTAGGATTCCAAAATGATAAGAATCGTAATTTTTCAATTAATAACGAACGAGTTATGAATTTCGCGAGTTTACGACAATTAATACTTTTATAAAACTATTTTTATAAAAGTTACTGTTCATGACAGAAATAATTATTTTTGTAAACCTCATAAATAAGTAGAACTTTCAATTACGAGAACGTGCTCGAAAGAATCACTAAAAACGGAGCTATAACGAATAAAATATGACGTTTACGGGTTTTACGATAATTAAAACTATAAAAATAACTTTATAACTGGTGTGAACAGTAAAAAGTACTGTTCATCAGAGGGTCAAAAATATGAAAATGTCAAATTATGATAACTCGTCCTAATACGAAAGCGTGGGCATAAGAAACGTCAAAATCGGACTTAAAACGCGAAAGTTACGCCAGTTTTACTATTTAGATTTTTTACACATTCTAAACAAGATGAACAACAATTTGAGTCATTAGATACCTCAGAGTTTGTAGAAGAATTTGAACTTGTTAAAGAATAAGCCATGAGAGCAAAATTGGTTGGACCTTCTTCTACTTGGTCACTCCAATCATAGCCAAAGCCATCACACTGAGAGACTATGGCATTTGAAGTAGTTTCTTTAATTGGCACAGTCCTTCTTGTAGGCTCCTTGTTCCAGCTGTCTTGATTCCTGGGTGCCCTGCACTCCCTTGCAAAGTGTCCTTTTTGTGGCAGTTGAAACACTTCACCTTGGACTTGTCATACCCAATTCTTTCTTTGTTGTTCATGTCCAGCTTCCTTCCAGTATTCTTTAAGAATCTTTTTGCTCTCATAGTTAGCATAGCAATGTTCCACCTCAAGTCCATCTCTTCTAGATCACCAGGATTGATTTGTTAAAGATCTTCATTATCAAGCTGTGGAATACTTGGTTGGATAGCAAAGAGGGAATAAATCATATCATTACTAAAATTTTCACCATATTTTGAGCTATCAGCAGCACCCTGAGTGCTAGCAGTATTAACACCCTAAGCAGTATTAACTGCTCCAGATGCATTGTTAGTGTTGCCAGTAGATAGAAAGGCTACATTGTGTGAGTTAGTGTTTGAGTTAGATGTCCCCTTGACCTCTGATTCATAAGCCTTTAGGTTGTTGAAGAGATCATCCAAACTTAATATTTTAATCTCTGGTTTGTTCCTCCACACAATAGTATGCATAGCTCATTCTTATGACAAATTTCTCAAGAACTTCTGATTGATGTCTTCTTGAGAGATAACTTCACCATGCATCTCCAGCTGACTAATTAGCTTTTGAAGCCTTTCATAGGTTTGCTCAATCACTTCTGTGCTGGATGCAATTAAGTTTTCATACTACTACTTTAGAAGATTTTTATGTGTTTTCTTTGTAGCAGTATTACCTCCAAATCTTTTCTCAATAGCCTGCATCAGTGACTTAGCATCCTTGTATGTGTTGAATTTTAATTGATGCTCATTAGGTAAGGCCATCAACAAAGTGCTTCTTGCCTTCAACTCTGCCCTTCTTTATGCCTTCTCTTTAACAGTTGTAGGAGGGATAACAGTCTCCTTACCATCACAAGTTTTGTTACTATAGGTGCATTACCATTTTCTATGATCTCCTATAGAGTGTAATCAATGCACTGTAGGTACTGCTCTATCCTCATCTTCTAAAGATCATACTCACCAGGTTAGAGTATGGGTAGCTTGATGGTTTGAGTAGTTTGAGAATCCATAGCCTCTTAAAAAAGTAGATCTTGTGTGTAGTAGAGTTTCTTCTTATTCTAAGCTTTTCACAAGCTCTGATACCACTTGTTGATCCTAATATAATAGATCTTGCTTAGCTTGTATAAGCTTAAGCTGTATTTGTGGAAAACTAGAAGGGGAGATGAATAGATTACCGCTTTTTAATTAAAGGTTTTAAATTTGTTTGTAAAATTTTAGATTCGACTTTTATGTGAATTCAAGACTTGTACAATATGAACAATATACTTATCTAAACAATCAATAAAATGATATGAGAATAGTAATTGTTTGACCAATAGATAAGAGTAAGAACAATCAAACCACAATGCAAGGATTTATAGTGGTTCGGTAACAAAGTACCTCTTCGCCCTACTCCACTCCCCGAGCACCAAACTCGAGAGTTTTCTTCACTATGTCAACAAACTCCCTTATGGCGGAGAAAACCGTACACAACGTTGCTTACACCGATTTACGACACAAAGCTAAATGTCGAGTTCTAATCTTAGCTAGAAACAATCTATCACAACACAACTTCACGACTTTTTCACAACTTCACGAATTCTTCACAACTTCTCAGACTTCTTCACAAACTTAACTTTCACAACTTATTATTTCACACTATCTTAACCTACTTGATAAGATCACACTAATTAACTATACTTACAAAGATCCCCAAGATCTAGTACAGACAACATAAATATCAAAATTAAAATTGATTTTCAAATATGTTGATATGGTAGCATCAAGAATTGCAATACACACTTGAGGTGTAATACTTCTTTACTTGATGATGAAAGTATTCTTCTCTTTAAGGAATTAAGCTTAGATCACTTGAAAACAGAGCTTTATGATTAAATGATCAAAGGACTTTAGAGAGGATATGTGGGCTGTTTTGAGCAAAAGAATGAGTGCAAATGATGAGAAAATTGTGAGGAAAAGTCTAGTATTTATAGGACAAACTGGGGGGAGCGTCTACCTAGGGGCGGTCCCCTTAAATAGGTGGGCGCTCTCCTTAATTTTAAGGGGTCGGCCGTGTATTTAAGGGGGCCGCCCAAGACTAGGGCTTTCCCAGTTTGTCTTTTGTGTAGAGGGAATTTTCAGGAACTTTTTAGCCGTTTTAGGTCCGAAAATTTGAATTTCAAAATGTTTATTTTGAATAAAATATTTCTTTTAATTGTAAAAAATGTTTTGAAATGTTTTAAAAATGTTTACAACATTTTTTAAAAGTGTGAGGTTGAATAAAAATTTCCTTTGATCATAAAATGCATTAAGCATTTATTTATTCATACCTTTAAGTGATGTATTTGTTGAAATGAGAATTTACTACTAATTACTTGTTTACGTTTAATTTTACATTGAACGTTTTTATATTTTGTGATTATCAAAACGTAAAGATGTGAAAAAAATATTAGTAATTTTTTTAGGCATTATATTTTATCAACAATCTCTTCCTTTTTGATGATTACAAAATTTAAACTCATTAAAAGTAAAATTATTTTTTTTTGAACGGCGATTTTATTAAAACAAAACTAGCAAGAAGCTAGCAATTACAAAGTAATCAGGTTCGGGTTTTTGAGCCAATCGTTCCAACTAAACGACGCTTTACATCTATACCGACACCAATGAAAAGACATGGAAACTACATCTTCAAAAAACAGTGCCTTCAAAGGAGTTTTAACATTCAAACATGAGTTATTCCTTAACGATCATAATTGCACCACATGAAGTAGAAAACGCCTTCAAGTCATCACAACTTGGGTTCTAGGAAGAATTCTCGCATGTTTACAAGCCAAGAAATCCATCTTTATGAGAATCGGGCCTCAACATAAGGAACTCACACCATCGCGCATCATGCAAACAATGTGTCTAGCCATTAAAATCATGAAAAGAACTAGTGGCTAGACGTCTCCAACCCCATTATCACAAAATAGCACACCATATTAAATTCTATTTCAATACACTCAACGAGAAATATTATAACCTCGTTGAGGTGAGTCCGATTTACTTCCAAGCATGCACGTTCACCTTAATGGGCACATATTTTATCCATCGGGTTTTATAACCAACCTCCGGAAGCAATTTGTCATCAATGGCCTCTCTAACCGACGCAACCGAAAAATCACCTCAACTCTCCAAAGCCCAGTTCCATGTATCAGATATAGTAGATACAGTAACGTTCTGTAATAAAGCTGATAGCTCATCAAATGCTCTACTCCACCCCTCGGAGTTCTACGAAACGAATCCCCCAAACTGGGCTGCGCAAGTTTCATACTAACCGTAATATATTTCCAGGTCTCAAGGTTGAATAAACGCAGATACCTAGTTTTAAGAGCCGAACCTTCAATCCAACGATCCTCCCAGAAAGCAGTTTTATCACAATTTCCCAATTTAACATACAAAAAGTTCGTGTAAGTTGATACCTTTATTTTTCAAAGTATTGAGTTCATTCACAATACTCAACCAACAAGACTTCGCACCATCTTTCACGTAACCGCCCACTTTACCATCGTCCCCATGAATTACCTTAATCACCCGCACCCATAATGATGTATTTTGTGTATAAAACCTCCACAACCATTTGAACATTAAACCTCTATTCAAAGCGTATAAACTTGAAATACCAAGGCCCTCTTTTTCTTTAGGAGCCAATACTTTTTTCTAATTTACCCATGAAGCTTTCTTGCTATTAAGATCTTGTCCCTTAAAAAAATGGCTACGGATTGATTCTAACGTACACAGTACGCTTAAGGGGACTTTAAAATAGAAATTGGAAAAATGGCATCGATCTAAAAACGACTTGAGAACGTTAACCTTCCACCAATTGATAGCGCTTTCATCTTCCATTTAGAAAGTCTACTTTTCACCCGATCTACAACCTCGGTCCAAGCCTGAACCCGAGACATAGATCCTCCTACTTTCGATCCAAGGTACAAGAACGGGGTTTTGAGAATAAGACATCCAAGTTTCGTCGCAGCACTTTTAACCTTGTCGCTAACCACATGAATACCCATAATTTTACTCTTACTCATATTAATCCGAAGACCAGAAGCCCGATAAAAACATTCGAGAACATGAACTAAAGTAGTAATATTATTATCACACTATTGTCCCATAAAAACCACATCATCCGCATAGAACATGTGAGAAATATTTAATGATGAGCTTAGCTTAATACCATTAAACATTCCCGCGTCCACCACCCGTTGAAAAGATAAATGTAAACTTTCCATAATTAAAATAAATAAAAAAGGAGATAACGGATCACCTTGTTTGAGACCTTTGAAGAATTGAAACTCCTTCGTTGGACTTCCATTGATTATGATCGAACCTCTCGAAGAACGAAGGCAACTTTGAATCCACTTTTCACCAAATCTAAATTTCTTTAGAATATCATCCAAAAAATCCCACCGAACCGAATCATAAGCTTTCTCAAAATCAACCTTAAAAATTAAAGATTGTTTTTTTTCTTCTTGCACCATTGTAATACTTCATTAAGAATGAACGGTCCATCTAAAATCTGCATATCCGTAATAAAAGCAGATTGAACCTCATTAACAATATCACCCAAAACACCAACAAGACAGTTTGCCAAGATTTTAGCAATGATTTTATACACACTACCAATAAGTCTAATAGGTCAAAAATCTTTTACCGTGTTACCACCTGGACTTTTTGGAATCAAAGTGATAAAAGACGAATTACATCCTTTAGGAATAACTTCGTGTGTGAAGAAATACTTGACAGCATCGTACACATCATTTTCAATAAGATACTAGAACCGACGATAAAATCCAAATGAAAAACCATCCGGACCAGGAGATTTGTCAGTCCCACAATCCCAAACCGCCCTCTTAATCTCCTTGTTAGACACATCCCTCTCCAAATCAGCCTGTTGATCACAAGTAATAGTTTTCGGATATCTCATCTCAATATGCGCTCGCCTAGCATTGGGTTTTTCAAATCTACTACTAAAGTGTTGAAAAAACTCATCCTTCACCCTGATCGGATTATCAATCCAAATCCCATCGATCATAATACCCCGGATATTTTGTTGCCTTCATTTCTTATTCAATATACCGTGAAAGAAACTAGTGTTCTCATCCCCTTCAATGGACCAATTAACCTTAGCCTTTTGAGCCATTTCAAATGAGTGAATTTTATCGATCTTTTGGAGAGTGTTAACAACCTCCATTCTTTTATTAACAACCACCTCGTTACCATTGCCTTTATCAATAATCTCCTCCAAAGCTTCTAACTCTTCTTTGTGTTTTGCTTTAACATTTTTCATGTTTAACATGTTTTCTTTATTCCATTCCCGAATCTTCATTTTTAAGAATTTTAGTTTCATCATCATATTCATCATAGCATTAGCCTCATCACACGGGCCTTCTCTCTATGCGTCTTCAACTACTTTACTAAAGCCTTCCATATCAATCCAATAATGAAAAAATCTAAACGGAGCTGGCCCATAATCAAAATGAGGATTCGCGAAGTAAAATAGGCCGATGATCAGAAAGGTAACGCTCCAAAGTAATGGCTAAAATATTCGGACATGAATTAAATAAATTTTCAGAAATAAGAAATCTATCAAATTTACTCATCTTTGTCGCAGATTTATGGCACCACGTAAATGTGCTACCACCTAAAGGAACCTCTTCCAATCCCGCGCTTGATATAAATGAATTAAACACATTAGCACCTCGAACATTAAACTCCGAACCAAACCTATCCGACTTATACCACACCTCATTAAAATCACCCATGATCACCACCTCCCCTTTTCATTTACCAATCTCATACGTCAAATAGTCCCATAACATCTGTTTATCTTTATTATCATGAGGAGCATAAACCGCAATAATTAGGAGATCTTTACCGGTTATCCGCCACACTCCCCGAATCATAATAAAATAATCAGATACCATAGCATAACTTTTGCGAAAGAAATTAGGATCCCAAACACACAAAATGCCTCCTGAATTACCTACAGAGTCACTATGAACAAAATCAAAAATAAGATTACCCCAACACATCTTCACGCTAAATAGCTCCATACGCTCCATCTTTGTTTCTTGTAACGCCAGAAAATTCACCTTATGTTTTACACAAAGCTCCTTTACCCAATCTTTTTTAGCCTTTTGGGCAAGGCCTTGAATATTCAAGGACATGAAATTCATCGATCCACCTCTTTCACTCCTTGTGATTCAATTATCTCAGTCATATTATTCATACACCCTTCCATCTTGTAACCCATAACTTGACTGACTTTTACCAGTTCGTCCATCAAACTCAAAAGTGATCCCCCTGTACGAGGTACCTCTGACTTTTTAAAGCGACCCGAGCATACCGAACCTGAGACATCTTCCTTTGACTTGTTATTAGACCCATTCCCACTAAAAGCGTTATTTACCTCTTTCGTAATTCGATCACTTAACTTAACAGTGTGGTCATTACGGGATTCCTCCACATTCATACCAGTCGCATCAGTACCCTCTTTTGGAGTAAAACCTGGTGGGTATTTCAAACTATGCCCCGTTCATTCTTTACAATGACTTCTTTCTTATTGAGCATCTTGTATATGTCAAAAGGATCCTCCGAATAATTCTCCTTTTGATCCGTGTGTTCCTTATCCAAGTTGTTCTTTTGCCCACTCCCCTCAAATATTGTTTCCATAACTTCTTCCACCTCACTATCTTCACCACAACTACCTGCTTCATGTATTTTAAGTTCGCCCTCCTTAGAAACTTCATCATTTAGTTCTTCATCATCATTTTCATCTGTGAAATCCGGAACCCATCCTGGAGCTTCTTTGGCACGAATCCAAAAGACCTTATCGCGAAAAATTATTTTGAATTCCTCAAAAATATTTTTTTTAGTTTTCGTATAAATGCATAATCTTTTTGAGTGGAAACACATCTCATTCTGATCATCACTATCCAATAACTCTCCCCACTTAGTCGCAATCCGATTGAAAGTATTATCCGACCACAACTTAAACGGGACACCTTCAACCTCCACCCAAGCAATTCTACCTTCAATATTAAATTCCATATTGGCTTGTTTCAGTTGGGAAAACCAAGACCCAATGCTCACGTTGTCTTGGAAAAGCTTAATAGAATCCTTTGAACCAAATTCCAACAAAACCCATAACTCTCCCATATAATGTATTTTGATGTCAACAAAACCTTCATTACTTACTACAGTCTTAAGATTAGCTAGGGTTAAATGTAAAATTATTTTTAAACAAGTATTTAGTAAGTTTCATGTTATTTCTTCCCCTTTTTGTAGAATAAAAAAAAAGACATCGTCAATAATTGCTAGTTAAATCGACGGAATAAATGCTCCCCCTTGATGTGTGCTCCCCCTCGTTCGAGGGCACCAAGGAATCGAGCTACGGTTTCTTGGCTCCAAAAACGAGTTAGAACAATACAAATATTTCTAACATGTAGCAAGAAGGAAAAATATGGCATACTAGTAATGCAACCAGCAATAATCATCCATTAAAGTAAAATAGTGTGTGAACCACACTCAAGCATACATAAGGAAAATAACATGCTAACATTCATGAAAATTTTAAACTACAAAGAGTCCTATAATGTAGCATTCCGTATTTTCATGTCATTTTATGACGTCATTCATTTCGTCATTATTTCACTATTTATTTTTTTAGTCTCGCGCACGTTTACTTTTAAATTCTCATCACATAATTAAAACGCGTAAGCTAAAAATTTTCATTTAACGAATAAAACAAGAGAAATATGATTTTTATACACTATTTCCTGACATGAATAGTGTTGGTTCGTTTTAATGAACTTTTGTGGAATCATTTTTTTAGAATCATTTATATAATATTTATATGAGTTTTAAATTTATAAATATTATTTTACGAGACGATTGACCCACTTAAACGATAACATTTTACCAACGATAAAAACATATTTTTTTCTTTCTTTTCGAAAGTAATAATTGACTTTTTATATGTTATTTTTATTGGTTACGTAACACGTTTACGTTCGCAATTTAAAATACATTTAGACATACCCGAAAGCACCAATACCTAGCTATGCATATTATACATCAAGTATTCTTTCATAAAATATTAAGAAACAAGATATTACTTCTTTTTTTCCCTCCTCTAAATCGGCAATCACTAGACCAAGAGACCAAACAAATTTTTTTTCCAAGACTTTCTATCATTTAGGTCTTAAAGCTAGTCCTTCCAACATGTTTCCATGTTTTCTTCTTATTGTCCTGAACTTGGACTTTCTAATAGTTCATTTGACCATTACATGCATTTATAAGGAAAACTAACTAGTTATCATTCATACATTTCCATTTCACTAGCAAGAAAAAAAACAAAACCATTCCTTTGTTTCTCTCCTCTACCCCACGTCCCAACTCAAAGACATAAAACAATCCATAACTTTTTTTTTACAAACATACAAGTGTTCTCATATTCTTAGAGTTTGGTTTGGAAGCTTGCTATATTATTTCTAACAAGGGTTATATACAAGAAGAAAGCTAGCATTTTGTTAAGAAATTTGGGTTTGGTTTGGTTCGGGTTGTGGTGAGCCGCGGCTAGGAACAAAAGGGACGAGACGGGTGCATTTTATTTTTCCGACTTTGCTCCGTATAGCTTTGTGAGCCTTCCTTCTATTATTATTTCGATTGTTTCGTTCATTGATTCGATATTTTTTTATATATGTGATGAAATCGATTGGAACTTGTGGCGTTAGTATATTGTGATATTGATATTAAAGTAGGATTAGAATGAAATTATAAGGTATATTGGATTCATTTTTGATGAGTTTTTGGGTCGAAAACTAGTTTTAACGCATTTTGTATCGGGTCGTTTTGACTAGAAAACAGTACCTATGTTTCAGGGTTCGAGATTTTGAAAAGTTGGATTTTTGTTTATGAAATATAATAAAGTTTTCCTAGACGGACGTTTTGATATAAAATGGGACCTCTAACTCCCAATAACGAAGAAACGGGAGCTAGATCGATATATACACTTTAGTAGAAAAATGGGTCATTTGAAGTATATATTAAATCTGTCAGGTTTAGTAATTTGATGTTTTGAGCACTTTCGGTTCCGTTTCGGCCTTCCGGCGAAACACGAAAGTTGTTCGGATTAACGTTTTACATAAAATCTCTTTTTGGTTAAAGTCGTGAAAATGAGATATAACGGGTCAAAATTGAAAGTCAAACTTCTGTATTTTTATAAATATATATATATATATATAGTTTCAGCAGATTCTCGTAAGGGCATTTTAGTCATTTTCTGTCAAGTTTCAGGTCTCGGCTAAAACTAAAAAGTTGTTCGGAATATCGTTTCGCATATATTTGCTTTAGAACCCGAGTCGTGAAAATGTGATTTAGTGGGTCGTTTTGGTCGGGTCAGACTTAGAAAATAATTGTATTTTATTAAAAAGTCAAACGTAAAAGTCAACAAGGACATTAGTAAACGTTAACGAACTATGAAGGTGATTTCGATTTATAAAATAATATCGATACTATTTTATGTTAGTTAATTACTTTTGAGGCCGTTGGTCGATTCTAAAAATGAAATAGTATATGATTGGATGGAAAATAGTATATATATAAAATATACTAAGTGTTAAGGTTTAGAACGCGCAAGTGGATTTCTCATCACATATAAGTATGTATGCATATATAAATATATATATATATGTTTTCGTCATAATGATGTACGCATCGTTGCTCATATTTTGTACGTATTGTAATCGAGCGACGTAATTATAGGTCGTGATCAAGATCGTTACTGCTTCGTTTGTGATTTATTTGGCTTATTCAATCGTGATCGTTGATCAAGGTGAGTTCATAGTCTCGCATTTCAATCTTTTCAATGTTTTATAAACCCGCGAGGGGAATACATGCTCGTTTACAAACTTGTATATTTTACTACAGTACAATTACCTTTCAATACTTTGTGAGTTCATAGTCTCGCATTTCAATCTTTTCAATGTTTTATAAACCCGCGAGGGGAATACATGCTCGTTTTACTAAGTGAACTTATTGATTTCTACTACATAAGCGTTACATGACTATTTTTACTAAAGCTCGATTTGTTTGCTACATGATTTGAGATCGTGAATACCTATATTTGAAACCATGAATTTTAGACATGATTGTTTTACTACGGACACAAGTGTTTTTCAAGTGTATGCTATCCAGATTAATGCCTGATATTATTGCCTAAGTACCTTCTCTGCCACTTAAGTCCCCTGTTTATCATGAACCGTCAGTTGCTAGTGTCGTGAGCGCGAGTGTTGTGGATAGATCTATCGGGATTGACAATCCCCACCTTTCTTTGGGGTCACAAGCTGACTTATGGTGCATTGAACATTTGAGGTATTACTTTCTAGGATGTTTGGCAGAACATCCTACTTTTATGGGGCATTCCAATCTCTTGATTGAAGTACGTTAAGGTTTCGGTGTCATGAGCTTAGTGCAATAATATATACTTAGACTTGATGAATGTGTTTCTCTTGTCTACATTACTTGTTTTGGACTTCGGAATATGTACTTAGTCCACCATTACTTCGATCTTGTGGTCCACTACTGAACATTACTAGATTTATTAAATCACTACTTGGATTTCGGAAATAACACTTTTAAATGTTGTAACGCTACTTTTCTTCTGAAATATTTCTTAAATTATTTCAATACTGCTTTTTACTTAAACCTATGAATTCACCAACATTATTGTTGACGTTTTAGCATGTATTTTCAGGTTACTATTTTGCTAGTGGAGCATTGGGAGCATTCGAGTCGCGCGGATATATATATTTTTGAAGGCTTAATAACTTGAGTACTATTTGACAAACGTTTTGACAATGTTTTCTAATACATTATAAATGGAACCTGTGTAACTCTGACATTTTTACTAAATTGAATGTGACATTTTATAAAACGTCTCTTTTGAGGTCGTTTTCTGTGACTTGTGCGTTTGGACTATGAAGTAGCACCCCATTGTTACCATTCCGCTGCGACCAGATTTTGGGGGTGTTACAGATGGTATCAGAGCTGAAGTCATAGAGAACTAGGTCGTTTTCAAAACCTAGACTATGACCATGTTTTTCAAAATATAGAGTCTTTCCTTGTTTTATCCGATATCCGCGCTTGCTTGCTCCCAGGTAACTTATATGCTCTCTTTTAATCCCTACTACTTATTACATGATAATGACTTAATTTAATACTGGACTATGATTTTCGTTCACTTACGTCTATCAATACTCTTACAATTTACCTTATATCTCTGTATATAAATAATGATCATTCTAATATTCGTGTACTTCTGTATTTCATCTCATTTTACTCCCTTGATGCGTTCAATGCTTGTATTATATATGATTACCTAATACATATGGATAATTACTTCTTGATCTCTACGATTAACTCCAACCATTTCGCGACTTTAACTTTATTCCCTTTAGATGATATCGAAAATTCGACAAATTTTTGTAAATGCTAACTAGTTACTTATTACCATTCAACTCCAAGTTGGAACACTCTTCTTATGATCGCACAGTTGTTTCGTAATCCATCGTTTTTGAATCATACATCCAAAACTTCTCGCAGACATCTCACCGAGTAGACAATTAACTTGTCACCTCATACGTGTCACCGTGGAGCACCTACCTTTAGAACATGACTTTTTACCTTCATTTTGTTGATTGAATAATTCTTTACGTTCATTTTCTTTGACTGCTTCTGCGTTCGTTCAGATATTCTTTATACTTGTTTATGACCTATCCATTTAGAAACAATCATGATATCAAACTATAAACCATTTTTTTTGACACCCTATGACTACTTCACGTTTACTTATTGACTAATTAATTTCGTTTATAAACTATTTCTCACATCACACAGTTATGACAAAAATGTAGCAGCGCAATTTGTCAAGAAACAATTTTCTATTTGCATCAAGTTTTTGTGTGAGTATTCATAAAAACGCTTACTTCTAGAAACCGAATCAGTAACCGTAAGCAACTAAGCAGACCTCACTCCCACCGTTACTAATATACAGGTCCGACATCAAAAAAAAAAAGGTACAACTGACATGTTAAGCTGAAATGGAACAAATAAACCAATAGGATCCGAGCCTTGGTCGCAACAATAAATATTAAACCCAACATCACAAAAATCTTTAAAACCCAAGTTAAATCAATTTACGAAGGGAATGCAAACGAGTTACGCAAGCGTGTAAACGAAATAATTGAAAGCATAAATAAAAATAACAAAAGATTTATTGCCACAACATCCATTTATTATCTTAGAAATAAGATTACATAAGAACATAAAGGAAATACAAGTTTTATTACAACCCTCCCCTAATATCTATTCCTTCCAAAAGAGATCTGCGCCGATTGCAAGAACGATGAGGGGCACGAGAATTGCTAGAATAAAGGCCAAATACTGAAATCCTTCTTCGTATGGGAAGTAGGCAAGATAAATCCGGCTATCGCGGATCCGCCATCGCCAAGATCGTGATGATGTGCAACATTTTTGAGGATTGGATAAGAGAAAATGTAAGTGAAAGATTAAGTGTTGTATGGAGAAATGGAGGAGAAAATTTTGTATAAAAAGGGGGAAAGTAACCGTTGGGGGTTACTGTTCACCGACCGTTGGGACACTGTTAAAAAAAATAAAATAAAAAATAATAATAATAATAATAATAATAATAATAATAATAATAATAATAATAATAATAATAATAGTAAAAAGTATCTACACCTCTTCATCAACATCATTCCGGAAGAAATATCCGCATCTTTTCTCCGAACCCGTACTTTCCTCAAGTGCCGCAACTTGAGCCTTGAGGACAAGGCTCTTCTAACCGGAGGAGACTGTAACATTCCGTATTTTCAGGTCATTTACGACGTCATCTATTTTACTAATTTTTTTTTCTCGTACGCGTTTACTTTTAATTCTTATTATATAGTAAAATCGCGTAAACTAAAAATCAACAATTAACGTAAACGGACACCAAACGAATTAAAGTTTTCGTCAAGCAAGCAATATATTATTTTTACGAAAGTAATAATCAACTTTTTATATTTTATTTTTATTGGTTGCGTAAAACGTTTACGTTTCGCAATTAAATACATTTAGGCATACCCGGAAGCACCAAAACTTTTCTACGCTTCAACAAATACCCACAATTATACCCAATACCTAAAATTTGAAAAATATCATCATATATACATGTATATGGCCGGATATAGGTGGGTTTATACAAGAAAAATATCTAAAAATCTTACAACTTGACATTGTACAACACATTTCAATTAAACCTTATGACTTTTGCAAGCAAAGCCCATACCTTGACCAAGACTTTCCTTGAAACCCTCATGGTGTCTTTCATGAACCTAGACATGATCTTAACTAAGTCCTTAGAGTATATAAGCTAGCAACTAGAGAAATAAACACACACTCTTCATTTCCTTGGTGAAAAATTTACAAAACACTCTCTCTTTCACTCTACATAGCCACGGCTCAAACCCTCCCCCTATACTAACCCATACAAATTTTTCTACCACTTATACAAGCATACACACAACATATCTAAGACCTACTAAGATGGTTTGAAGGTTTGGTTAAACCTTTACAAGTGTTAAACAAGAAAAATGGAAGATTAGGGTTTAGGGTTTCAAGATCTTGCAAGCTTTGGTTTATAATCTAAACAAGGGTTTGGATTGTGTTGGTTATCATATTACATCACCATAAGGTTATCTAAAACCCTTTATGTCTTTACATTTATCATTTTATGCATATATGAGTTCTATATAGTTAAATCACCATTAGGATATGTTTAACTTGTAAAAATGGATTTTTCTTGTAAACATGATTTTATGAACTTATACACATGTTATATGGATGTTATTATGATGTTATAAAAGGAATATAAGTCTTGTACACTCATGGGTTAAGTATAAAAAGTTAGTATAAGTTTATGGTTAAAAGTGTACTTAAGAAAGCTTATGATTTCATGTGATAAGTGGACTTGTTGATCTTGATGATCTTGGACAAAATATGGACAAATGAACTTTATAATATGTAAGACAAGTATATAATAAGTCTTGGAAAACTTGTGGTATTTTATTAGGTTGAAAAAAGTATATAAAACAAGTTTATGTATATAAGTACCTAAATATTATTAAGGGGCTGTTTTTGTTCAAAATCCAAAGCATGGATTTTATGTTTTATAAAAATAGTACGTCTCATGACGATTCCAAAATGATAAGAAACTCGAAAAACCGAGTTATAACGAAAAAGATACGACGATTTCAAGTTTACATTAAATATATACTTTTATAAAACTATTTTTATAAAAATTACTATTCACCACAGAAACTTATATTTTTAAAACATCAATAAATCGATAAAACTATTAAATACGAAGACATGCTCGAAAGAATCGCTAAAAACGGAGTTAAAACGAATAAGTTACGACATTTACGAGATTTACGATAACTAAATCTATAAAAATAAATATATAACTGTTATGAACAGTAAAATCACTATTCATCAGAAAACTTAGATTTTAAAAATGTTATATTTTGATAACTCGTCTTAATACGAAGGCATGGAGGTAAGAAACGAAAGAAACGGACTTAAAACGAGAAAGTTACGCCAGTTTTACTAAAGTATACTTATAAACGTTTTTACTTTGTTTTGGGGGAGAATTACATCTCGTGTACAAACTTGTATATTTTACTACAAATACAATTACGCTTTTCATACTTTTGTGAGTTCATAGTCTCATCGCATTTCAAATCTTTTCAATGTTTTATAAAACCCGCAAGGGGGATGACATGCTCGTTTTACAAGTGAAACTTATTGAATTTCTACTACATAAGCGTTACAAGCTATTTTTACTAAAGCTTGTTTTGTCTACTACGTGATTTGAAACGTGAATTTAGGGACATGATTGTTTTACTACGGACACAAGTGTTTTTCAAGTGTATGCTATCCAGATTATTGCCTGAATATTATTGCCTAAGTAGTCACTATATTGCCACTTAAGTCCCTACTTATTATGAACCGTTAATTGCTATTATAGTGAGCGCGAGTGTTGTGGATAGATCTATCGGGACTGACAATCCCCACCTTTCCTTGGGTCACTAGTTTGATCAGGTGCATTTAACATTGGGAGTACTTTTAGGTTGTTGGCAAGCATCCTATACACTTGGGGCAAAAACAGTTAAGGCTTCGGTGTCATGAGCTTAGTGCAATAATATATACTTAGACTTGATGAATGTGTTTCTCTTGTCTACATTACTTGTTTTGGACTTCGGAATATGTACTTAGTCCACCATTACTTCGATCTTGTGGTCCACTTTTAAATACTTCTTGATTTACTGAATCACTACTTGGATTTCGGATGGATTTCGGAAATAACACTTTTAAATTTTGTAACGCTACTTTTCTTCTGAAATATTTCTTAAATTATTTCAATACTGCTTTTTACTTAAACCTATGAATTCACCAACATTATTGTTGACGTTTTAGCATGTATTTTCAGGTTACTATTTTGCTAGTGGAGCATTGGGAGTTTTAGTGTCGCGCAGATAATATATATTTTTGAAGGGTAATAACCGTGAGTACTATTTGACAAAAACGTTTTTGACAAATGTTATCTATTACATATAAATGGAATCTATTGTTAACTTGTCATTTTATTTTAATTAAATGTGACATTTTATTAAACGTCTCTTTTGAGGTCGTTTTCCATGACTTGTGTTTTGTGCCCTGAAGTAGCACCCTATTGTTACCATTCCGCTGCGTTGTCTTGATTTTTGGGGGTGTTACAGATGGTATCAGAGCTGAAGTCATAGAGAACTAGGTCGTTTTCAAAACCTAGACTATGACCATGTTTTTCAAAATATCGAGTCTTTCCTTGTTTTATCCGATATCCGCACGCGCTTGCTCCCAGGTAACTTATAAGCTCTTTTTTGCATCCCTACTACTATTACATGGTTAATGAGTATTTAATACTAGACTATGATTTCGTTCTCTTACGTCTATCTTATGACGTCTTACTATTTACCTTATATCGGTCTGTTATATAAATATTGACCACTCTGATTTTCGCGTACGTCCTGATTTCTCATTTATTCCCTTGAGCGTCAATACTGACATTATATAAGGATACCTATATATATGGCTTATTTTCTTTTGATCTCCTATGATTAACTCCGAAGCATTTACGCGGCTTTACTTTATTCTCTTTTGATGATATCGAAATTTGGCATAGTTTGTAAATTTCACTAGTTATTTTACCATTCGACTCCGAGTTGGAACACTCTTCTTATGCTTTTGAATCGCATATTTTGTTTAGTAATCCATCATTTTAAAGTCTTCCAGTTGATTGGAGTACGACAATTAACTTGTCACCTCATACGTGTCACCGTGGAGCACCTACCTTTAGAACACGACTTTTTACGTTCATTTTGTTGATTGAATAATTTTTTACGTTCATTTTCTTTGACTGCTTATGCGTTCGTTCGGATATTCTTTATACTTGTTATGACCTATCCCTTTAGAAACAATCTTGATGTCAACCTATAAACCATTTTTTTGTCACCCTATGAGCTACTTCACGTTTACTTTATTGACTATTTCATTTCGTTATAAAACTATTTGATACATTTCACACACCACACAATTTTGACGAAAATGAGCATTTCATCATTGGACCTCAAATATACATAGCCTAATCACCTATGTATATTTGGTGCATAGACTGATTACCTATGCATGCGGGAAAGACCATGTCATGCTGAGAGTAGTCACCTTAAAACCTACACCTCTTCATCAACATAAATCCAAGAGAAATCTCCGCATCTCTTCTCTGAACCCGTACCTTCTTCAGGTGTTGCAACCTGAGCCTTGAGGACAAGGCTCTTCTAACCGGAGGAGACTGTAACATTCCGTATTTTCAGGTCATTTACGACGTCATATATTTTACTAATTATTATTTTATTTTTCTTTTTCGTACGCGTTTACTTTTAATTCGTATTATATATAGTTAAATCGCGTAAACTAAAAATCAACAATTAGCGTAAACGAACACCAAACGAATTAAAGTTTTCGTCAAGCAAGCAATATATTATTTTTACGAAAGTAATAATCAACTTTTTATATTTCATTTTTTTTATTGGTTACGTAAAAATTTTACGTTTTGCGATAAAGTAAGTTTAGGCATACCCGGAACCACAAAAATAATTCTACGATTCAACAAATACCCACATTTATACCCAATACATAAAAATTACTCAACAACATCGCATATGTCTTATATTTGCCGAATTTATGGCAATTGATTCAAAGAAATAAGAAAGTTTTCACCATTTGGTCAATGTACATCCATCTTGCATTTATACCTAGTCATGCCTTGTCTCTTTGACCCAAAGACCAAAGACTTTGACCAAGACTAAGACTATCTTCCCTAAGACCCTCAACATGTCTCCTTGACTAAGTCTTGCACCATATAATGCAAGTAATCTTCAAGAGATAAAACATACATGCATAAACACTTGGTAAAAATCACAACACTCCTCCTTTTGCTCTCTCTATATGCTACGGCATCAACCCCCCTCTATAAACAATCCATACAAAATATTATACAACCCATACACACCTACATACATCTTTCTTAAGATATTTTAAGGTATTTGCAAGCTTTGGATTTTTATCTAAACAAGGATTTAGATTACATTGATCATCATCATCATACACCCTAAGGTCATCTAGAACCCTTTATGTTCTTTCAATATTCATTTTATGCATATGTTAGTTCTATTGTAGCTTAAATCACCATTAGGACTTTTAAACATGTAAAAATGAGTTTTGAGCGTGTTTTGAAAGCAATATAAATGAGCAGAAAGTTTGGCACGCCAAACGAGGATTGAGTTTTCAAAAAATCTGAATTCAGGCTTTGCAATACGATAAAACTATCCGAGACGATCGTTTCGATATATGGTAAAGCTTCTAACTCTTAATAACGAAAAAGTTACGGCGAAAACGAGATATATATTTTAAACATTTAATTTCAGCACTTGTATACATGACGCTTGCTGTCAGGAATTTAAAAGCTCGATTTGAGCACTTTCGAGTCCGTTTCAGCCTTCCGGCGAAACACGAAAGTTGCTCAGAATGATGTTTTACTGTTCCGCGAGGCTCGCCAATCTTAAAATTGAGTAATAACGGGTAGTAAAGCGGGGGCAAAATCTGTCTTTTTGGTAATTAATACACTGCATCAGATCTGATGCGAGTACTTTTTCACCCATTTCGGTCGAGTTTCGGGTCTCGGACAGAACTGGAAAGTTGTTCAAAATATCGTTTCGCATAAATTCTCTTTAGAACCCGAGTCATGAAAATGTGATTTAGTGGGTCATTATAGTCGGGTCAGACTTAGAAAATAAACTATAACTACCAGTAGGAACTATAACTACTAGTAGGAACTATAACTACCAGTAGTAATAACACTATCAGGAGTAACTAATATACTACCAGTAGTAATAACACTACCAGGAGTAACTAATACACTACCAGGAGGAACTACAACACTACCAGGAGTAACTAATACCCTACCAAGAATAACTATAATTACATTATTCAGATATTTATAAATGTTTTACAATTATAAATATGTTTTCACTCAAACAATTAGATGGTGATTAGCTAAATAGACTTATGCATAGTAGAGATTACTCAATGTGATTAGTACTTATACGACCTATATTGGATTAGGTTGCCTTCGGATTCTTTCGTGACACATTTTTCTATTGTGAATACTTGTTGATTTCTATTCACTCGAGGTGAGTTTCATAGCCCCTATTTTACTTGTTTTAAACTGTTTTGGGGGAGAATACATGCTCGTTTACAAACTTGTATATTTTACTACAATACAATTACCTTTCAATACTTTGTGAGTTCATAGTCTCGCATTTCAATCTTTTCAATGTTTTATAAACCCGCAAGGGGAATACATGCTCGTTTTACAAAGTGAACTTATTGATTTCTACTACATAAGCGTTACATGACTATTTTTACTAAAGCTTGATTTGTTACTACATGATTTGAAACCGTGAATTTTAGACATGATTGTTTTACTACGGACACAAGTGTTTTTCAAGTGTATGCTATCCAGATTATTGCCTGAATATTATTGCCTAAGTAGTCACTATATTGCCACTTAAGTCCCTACTTATTATGAACCGTTAATTGCTATTATAGTGAGCGCGAGTGTTGTGGATAGATCTATCGGGACTGACAATCCCCACCTTTCCTTGGGTCACTAGTTTGATCAGGTGCATTTAACATTGGGAGTACTTTTAGGTTGTTGGCAAGCATTATCACATTGGTGGCAAAAATCAGTTATGGTGCGGTGTCATGAGCTTGTGCATATAATATTTAATTAGACTTGATGAAATGTGTTTCTCTTGTCTTCATTACTTGTTTTGGATTCGGATATGTACTTAGTTCACCATTACTTCGATCTTTTGGTCCACTTTAAATACTTCTTGATTTAATGATCACTACTTGGATTTCGGGTTGGATTTCGGAAATAATCACTTGAAATTTTGTTACGCTACTTTCTTCTGAAATATTTCTTAAATTATTTCAATACTGCTTTTTACTTAAACCTATGAATTCACCAACATTATTGTTGACGTTTTAACATGTATTTTCAGGTTACTATTTTGCTAGTGGAGCATTGGGAGCATTCGAGTCGCGCGGATATATATTTTTTTGAAGGCTTAATAACTTGAGTACTATTTGACAAACGTTTTGACAATGTTATCTAATACATTATAAATGAAACCTATTTAACTCTAACATTTTATTAAATTAAATGTGACATTTTATTAAACGTCTCTTTTGAGGTCGTTTTCCATGACTTGTGTTTTGTGCCCTGAAGTAGCACCCCAATGTTACTATTCCGCTGCGTTGTCCTGATTTTTGGGGGTGTTACATCATCAGAGTACCATGTAAAAATCCCAAAGATTTATAAAGAATGCACGACACATTTTATATCACCAAAAGTACCAATCTTATCCCAAAGATTTATAAAGAATGCATGACCAATTTAATGTCACCAAAAGTATCAATCTTATCCCAAAGATTTATAAAGTATGCCTGACTATTTCAATCCTTAAATAGTCACAAAATATATGAATATATGTTTAAATCCAAGATTTGTAACGTTTCCCCTCCAAGAACACCCGGGCATTTATGAAAATAATATGTATAAGGTAGGACCGCAAGACTTTCCCTGTGATAACGCAACACATGCAGATATCACAAAAATGTAATTACGTTTGAGATTTTTGATAAATCTTATGTCTATTGATAAGTTAAGCGATTCTAGTTTCCAGAAAATCCAGCCTCGAAAGTTTTTAAGGTGGGGAAGTCAATCAAATGTTGGTTACACTAAAAGTTTGACTAATCTGTAGAACACGGGTCAGATTTAGGTCATGTTTGTGAGGGTAAAACCTACACTTAAAAGTGGAATTAAGCTTAGCCCTTCTACAGTAGTTAAGTTCCATATGTCTATGGAAAATCCTGTAAAAATTAGCCTCTGAAAGCATGTCTAAGTATGGTAGTTAAAGTGATATATTTTGGTGTGCAATCAGATCCGAGTTATGACAATTTTTGAAATATTGATTTTATTTGAGTATTACAACATGTAAGTAATACTTGGAAAATCACAAGGTAGTTTAATATACTCATAAATTGAACATGGATGAATTTTGGTATAATTATAAAAGGACATTACAGTTAGGGTTTTGGGTACGTAAAGAGACACTAAAATTCTGCAATTCTGAGTTAATTGTAAGTAGCTAGTGTAAAGTGTTAGAAGATTGGTTTAAGGTTGGGCATGGTGTCGGGGTGACCCATGATGGTTAATAAAACCCTTAGACATCCATCATATGGTGTTACAATGGACTATAGCTTTTTTGCTTGGTCGCGGTGTAACCGTGTTTATTTTTATTTAGATAGTTATTGCGTGTAGAATTTGGAAGCATGCGTTTGAGTATCCAGGTGAGTTCATAATCCCATTTTACTATGTTTTTCTTGGATGAGAAGTGAGCAAATATGTTTCAAAATGTTTTGATTCTGTTAGTAGATGGTTCAAGTTAATCCATGGACATTGTAAGTAGCTATTATAAGTGTAATATCAGCATGTATTATATGTTGCATTGGTCTTCGCCTACTTTGTGGGTAAGAGGTTTCGCCTACTGGGTGTTGGTATTAACCGTTGTGTGTACAGATACGGAACAAGAGTCTGGATCTGAGGGAATTTCATTCCTCTCTCATGACTATTTTTGTTGCATTGTAATCGTGGACATCATTCTGTCCCAGTTGAGATTCTATTTGCATGATTGCTAAGCATGTAATAAATACCTAGCTTATTATCGGCTGCAATGTTTTATTGTTTTAGTATAATCACGTAATTGATTAAAATCTATGTATTGTGTCCGTAAAAACCTATGACTCTCACCAACCGTTGTTTGGACTTTTAGCATCACTTTCAAGTGAGCGTTATGATGGTGATGAAGTAAATAAAATGGCTAAGAACCATTAAGGCTGCATTGGAAGTTCCCCGTGATTCGTTTCGTATTTTGTTTGCATGAATTCTGAAATGATTATTATGTTTGTGAGACATTGTCTTTGTATTGATTAGAACCCCTTTCTCATTAATACAAAAATGTCTTTCTTTTGTTTCGGTAATTGTCATGACACATCTATCTATTACATTAGTTATGCATGAAGTGAATCATATGTTTGACAGACATTTATGATGTGATGATATCGCATGATGTTACGCCTCGTGGTTTCCGCCTTGGCGGGTGGTGACAGATTTGGTATCAAGAGAATTGGTTATAGAGAAGTAGGTGGTTGAGCCTAGACTATAACCTAGGAGTCCTTTATATAGATGCATTTTAGGGCCTAAGTGTTTAGTATTATAACTATTATACTTTCCCCTAATTATATAGCTTTTATATATCTACTTTGTCAAACTTTTATTAGCATTTTCTCTACTAATATCTAGTATATGTAGATATTAATTCCTTACTATTTTTAGCTATTGTTTCCCTATCCAGATAAGATGTTATTGAGGGAACCATTTCCTAATGGGGGGGGAACCTTAAGCGCTATAGAGATCCAAAAGAGGAGCCAATTGAGAAGGAGCCTCTTATGGAACTAAAGGAGATAGGGTAGTTGATCGCTTGTCGAATGCTCGTAGTAGGCATGGACCCGCGGAGTCGGGTGACTCTTGCGAAGGTAAAGTCAAACCCAAGCAAGGCTCAACATAAGTTTATTCCGTCTTTTACCTCGTCACGATGATATTGATTATTTCTTTCGGATATTTCGTATTTTGGAGGCGCTGCGAGACTTTTGTTCCTCTTGATGTATTGGTTATGAATGCAATTAACGTTCACGGGATTTTACAAGTCTAAGATTTAAACCGATAAGAAGTTTACCGGGATTTTACAAAATCAATAGAAAAACCGTAAATGAATAATTGGTTGTGATATTTGGTTTGTTGATTTGTTTGAAATTTGACGCAGTTGGATAATAAAAAATAAATTTTACCCTATTACCAAAATCTAAATTTGGTGTAAAAATAAGCTAAAAAGGCTAAAGAAAAAAATTATATTTTACTTAATTTTTCCCGCCAAAAAGTGTCGCTAAAAAGGTGTCGACCGAAATAATTTTTACCCTATTACCAAAATTTGAATTTGATGTAAAAATAAGTTAAAAAGGCTATAGAAAAAAGATTACAAATTACTTAATTTTTTCGCCAAAAAGTGTCGCTAAAAGGGGTGTCGTCTGGATACTCTTTTTTTTTATATCAAACCGCTGCGTATATGTTTCTATCAAACCGCCGCTTTGAAATCAACCAAACCGCCTCCAATTGATTGAGCAAACCGCTGCCTAACAGGCCAACTCGCCGCCAATATCTTACTAGGCAAACCGCCGTGGTTTTGAAGTAACTCGCTGCCTAGTTTTGTTAACTCGCTGGATCAATAAAATAATCAAACCGCTGTCTATCTGTTTTGTTCAACCCGCCGTGAAAGCAAACCGCCGTGATAAGCAACTCGCCGCCGAGGGTCCAAACCGCCAGGGGTTCTTTTCGTATTTTTCTATTAAAATATTCAAACCGCCTTGGTACCTGTCAACTCGCTGCCAATAAACTAAGCAACTCGCCGTGAGCAACTCGCTGCCTATAATCTTAGCAACTCGCCGTGTGTTTTAGCAACTCGCCGTACCTTTTACCAACTCGCCGGCTATTATTTTCAAGCCAACTCGCCACTAAACTCAGTCAACTCGCCTTTGACTTAGTCAAACCGCCGCTTACCTTTTCCTTAAAACGTGGATCTTGTCCCTAACCTTGTCAAATCGCCGGCTAGAAAACAATATAATAACCAACTCTCCACGATGAACACTAGCTCGATTTAAGCAACATCAATCCATTTGAGCTTTTTAACCACGAAACAAAGCTAAAACATGTAACACAATGATGGTGTATGAAGATTAACCTTCCAATATCATGTGTTTCTTCCTGGATCAAAAGATACGAAGCAACTCTCCACGAAGAACACCAAAATAATTCGAACCTTATAAGCTTTGTTTTCGATCTTGAGGCTTGAGAATCACTTGTAATAGCAACAATACTTCTTCCTTAGCATTTATAGCATGAATAACCACAAGATTAACCAACAAAGTAAGCCCGAATAATCTTTTTGAGCCGTGGGCTTTTCTAAACAAAATAAGCCACGAAATTTAGCTTATTTAACCACACAAATCAATCACGAATCCAACTAGGCTCTGTTACCAATTGTAGGATCTTCTATTTCATAACACGGTGATGATTCTTGTGATTGGGCTAGTTTCTAGAGAGAGAAACACATGAGAGAGAATATCTAGAGAGAGAAAATGTGTTTTCTATGAAAAGAGTAAATGACTAGCTTGCCTCTTCCAAAGTTGGAAGAGGCTTATATAGTTTTTACAAAATACCGGGTATTAGTACCCGGCATAAAACCGAAAGACATACGATTAACTATAAAACTACGAACTATTATAAACAATAAATATACGGGGTGACCGAGTCTTTTACTCATATCTAACAATCTCCCCCTAAGGGAGGTCACCCTTGAAAACACTAGACTTAAGCTCTTACAGCTTGCAGTCTTTTGATTCTTCATGTTACATCTAGTACTTTGTTGTAGTGATCTTTAGATAACAATTGAGCTTGTTCACTTTGACTTGTTTTGATTTTGATCATGAGCTTTCTTGAGATCATCAGCCAAACTTAATCTCTCATCATCTAGTAATTTATTGCCATCTTGTGCACTTGTGAAGAAGAATATGATATCAGAGTTTGCGGAAGCTTTGACACCTTTATGAGATCTTACATAACTTCATAACAAGTGTAGGTCGTGTCTGAGCATTAGGTTATGAACTTGACTCTGCTGGTACAGGGTATTTCCATCTCCATCTTTAAATGTTCCTGTAATAAAACAGTTAGCAATAAAGAGAAAATTAATTTGAAAAATCAATTGATGTGATAATTATGAAAGTTTTTGTAACACATCGAGAGTTTTGATTGGTTGTCAAATGTTCAATAACCGTCAATTCTTATGCTGGAACAAGTTTGATTCACGTAGAATCGCACCATCGTTTCTTTCCAGTTGACACAAGTTTGATTCTTGTAGAATCGCACAAGTCACCTACCTAGAGCTTGTTTGATTTTGGCTCTAGCAGGATTTCCATCTTCATTGTGAATACCTTCGTATCACTCGGATGTTCTGGCAATATCACAAGGATAATGCGTAGGACTCTTAAGATAACCTTGTTTCCACAGTGTGTGAAAGACAAGATAAATGGAAATGTGTCCTAACGAGATTAATTGATGATCTCTTGGCTCTAGACTCGAAAGTGCGCTTTGATATTAGTGATCGGAGGCTGGAGCTGACTGCCACCTTTTCAATACCGACTTACTCGGAGTGAGTGAGACAGTAGATTGCATGTTTAGTCTCCGTGACAAATGAGACAAGTTTCTTTCAAGAGAAACTCGAATGGCTGGGAAGGGTTGTGCATTGCATCACTGGGTCCATGATGTCGTCTTCAATGTCAGCAATCAACTTGTGATTCTGACAGCATATGTATTGACCCGGTTTCTGCCTTAAGTGTATGGAGGGCTTCTTTCTTTACACCCTTTATC
>BQNB010049865.1:0-41819 GCA_026074375.1 Tanacetum coccineum
CAAAACATAAGCAATAATGCCATATAATGGATAATATTTTTAAACATGCCATACAATGGTAATTAGTTTTTTAAAAAACAATTACTTGGTAAAAAACTCCATAAAGTTGCATACAACCAAAAACCATAAGGAACTTGACTACCACATAGTATCTATAATTAAACAGCTTCCTTTTACTGGGAGCTTCCATAGATTCCTTTCCAAGCTAACCCAAACCCGATGAAACACTTGTGCAATAAATACAAACACTTGGAGCAAAATTTAACCAACAGACGAATAGCAGTTAACTCTTGTTAGAAAGTTTGCATACTAAGGTCTTAAAGATAACTAGGTTTTCAACCCGCGCTCCGTAGCGGAGCGCGGGGTTTTCCGTCTGCCTAAATTGATTGGCCTAACTTTGGAATAACGATGTATTGAAATGTTTATATGCGAGTAAAAGTACTCGTAAACGATTAACAAACATCAAAACTAAAGTTCCTACTACTTAACACATGACGTTATCAACTTAAAACAAAATAAATTTTATTGATGCAGCATTTCCCTCGCAAGCAGCTTGTCTGCAAGATGAGCTACTCGATCTTTGGAGGACTATTCTTAAGTCTGGTTGAACTTGGAGGACTGTTCTTAACCCACTGTCATTACCTACTGCGTGTATAGAGAAAGTCGTACCAGTCCAACCTGAGCCGTTCACCTACTGCGTGTATAAACAAAATTCAGATTACACCCATGAATGTAATCTGAAAAGCAAACATATGGTAAGCAACAAATAAATAGACACGAATACCTTTCAATTCATGTATCAAGGGACTTGAGATGGTCGAAAAGCCGTGTTTACCATATTAGGCGTGAGGCACCCACAACATGCAAGAAAAAACATTAACTAGTTAGCAACTACAGAAACCAACTTAAATCGAAAATATATTTTTAAAATGAAAAATAAACAAAATTCGAGTTCTACTTACGGCATCCAAAGAGGGAAGAATGTAACAAATTTAGCCCAAAAAGGTTGCAGGACGTATTTTGCAACATAAGAGTGATTAACTCCACTGTACTTGTAATTATGCAGATCCCTTATAGGTCTGAGTAGCTACAATAATCGATGAATTTCGACCCATTGATCGTGATAAAGACACACTGATATTTTAAATAACATAAAAAATAGTAAAAAAGAAGCACATGTATTGCAATTCTCAAAAAGTTTTGCGCTCCTTCTACGTCTTTTCTGCTTTTGCCTTTCGTTGATGGGATTATCGTGTGTTCCATGGTAGCTTTACCGGGGAGTATAACCTCAAAACCCTGAATTGTACCTATAAGATAAGATACACAAAAACGACATCAAGATATGCCAATAAGATGGAAAATGTTTGTATTGCTTGAAGACTTGCAGTACCTGAATGAGCACTTGTGATAGAGATAATATATCTTCAAGGTGCCCTTCGTCACTTTGAATGTTCATTAGCTAAAAAAATAAGTTCCGATATGCCAAACATCAGTTTAAGATTTAGAGTTGGTATGTATTCAACCTAAAGTATATGTTACTTACTCGAGGACATAGCAGCTCTTTTTATCACATGTTTTATACATGCATCATAATGTACGACCAGAATGTAAAAATCTGCAAAGGAAAAGAGACGAAATAAGTGTAAAAAAATCAAAGAGCCTGTAATATTAGTTTATACCTGCTCAATAATTTCCAGCTCCCGGTCGGCAGGACTACTCAGAAGCAAAACCAAGGATTCTGCAACCCACTGCAAATAATGATGCTCAATAACTTCCTTTTAACAACATAATCACTTCAAAATTATAAGCTAATCCAAACACCCCCTCCCCCCTCTTAACTAAAGCAATTCCGAGTCTTTATAGTAAAACTATTGTATTTGCTTATCTTTACACTAAAGCACTTATTTTATCAAGCGTATCAATTTATAATGCTAATCCAAACACCCCTGCAACACGATTACTTTTCCCACAGCTGTTTGATGACATTAATTTAAAATGTATAACTTATCATGCTTCTTACATCTTAAAATAACAGGATTTGGTGGATCCATTTGAGCTGAGCTCATCCACCATGGCTATGGTAAAAGCCCGAATGCAGTGCCTAAATAAATTTTAAGCTCGCTACCAAGCTCATCCAAATTAGTTGATTTAAGCCCTTCTCACTAATGTATTACACATGTCTGTAAGTAAAAAATTAAAACGCTTTCATGCTAAACATTAGGAGTGCACATGGCACGCTCATGTATACCGCCACGACAAAGAGCGGGAAGAGTAAAATGGTTATCTGAAATGGACCCATCCAACATTTAACTTAATGAACTCACCCGAAGACATCACAGGATATGGCGGGGAATGCAACATACTACATATTTTTTCTCTCGCCACAAGTAAACTATTACTGAAACGAAGATAAAAGTAAATATATAGAATTCTGTTAGATATTATAGCAGAGAGTAATATATAGAGTAACGTGCCAAAAATACGCGTTTCCACTCATTATGTGAGATCATAATGATGCGAATATGATTCCATTTGACCCGTGCCAAAAATAGTATTTCAATGTGCTACCTTTAAAAGAAATTAATGATGCGAATGTGATTCCGTTTTTGAAGTTATAATAATCAGATAATAAAGTTTTTAGTGGCTGGCAAGTTCCGTGCTTTTAGGGAATTACATTAAGGAGTGTTTGGGATAGCATTAACATGATTGCAAATATTACAAAACCACTTTTTAAGACAGCGTTCAGTCGGTTTAGCCACTTCCTAAAGCTAATCTATTTTACTATCAAAATATCATATTTATATATATCTTTGATTTATATAATCATGCATAGATCGAAGGCGGATAATTATTTTTCTAAGAGAATAAAACTGACTACATACGAATGTACATGCTAGCAATAATTATAAGGTGGTCGCATATTGTTAATGAAGTACAAAGCGGGTAGCGTGATTCAAATTTTAAATGTTTGGCAAACAATTTAATGAGAAAGTGTTCATACATTAAATTAGCAAAACACGTCACGCGATCAATCTAGAAAAATACTCATATACTGTAATCACTTAGCAACGTAGACTAATTTTGTACGTAAACCTAGTAACCTACATGGTAACGGGTTACACATGTAACACACATTCACATAAATTGACAGTATAACTTTAACACTGAACCTACACGTTTTTAGGGCGGTTTGTAGCTTAATTAGGCACATCGATTCAAAACAGCCGATAAACTAACCTCAAGTTCCCTGAAGCGTGATATTCTGTGATCGGCAATACCAAATGCAAATCGCTTTCCAACTTCTAGAAACACAAAAGAAAAGAACACAATTATCAGTTTAATTATGATAAAAAGCAACAAAATTTAAGACAGAATACTATTACAGTATACGATCATTTCTGTACATGTATATATCTTCCCCCTCCATCCTCTTCTCGTAAGGGCAAAAGTATATCGAGTCAATATTTTTATAACAATCTAACCTCATAAAAGGTCCCAGTTGGCTCTCGAGGATAAAAAAAGCTACCGCATAAAAACCTGCACAATCGAAAAGTCAAAATTGTTATCGCAATTACAAATCCACTTAATCATATAATTAGTTCTAAAACAGAATTGGACGCATCATACGGCTCTGCACCTATTTGGTTTTGCATAGGTACGGTTCGTGCTGCCTTTTTTGCTCCTGTTACGGCCTGAAAAAAAAAGTAAGGTCACGTGACTCCATTGTTGTTCTTGGAGAAGAAAACGTTATAAAAAAATATTGTCTGAAATGGCAGAAAAAATACATAGAATACAACGGCACGCTAAAGTCTGTACTTTGTTGCATGTAGAACTCGATAGGATAGGGTCGAAGTCTTAATGGCAGGGGAGGGACGCAACGGGAAGACTGATAACGGTTTGGTTGGTCATATACAATCTAGAGTGCCGTCTCTATTAAGTATAAAATGTTTGCAGTTCTGTTCTGGAAAAATTATAAATAACTACCATAAACTATTTCTTATTATTTTATGTATATTTACGGTAGCCCTCTAACAAATGCTTTACGATTACATACTGCCAGTAGAAAAAGAAAACAGTATTGCAAGAATCTAAAAAAGGGAATTCAATTTTAAACTTACAATATCGAACCCACCATAGGATTAGAAAAATCCCTTCTTCGTCAACCCTCCAAAGGTACTAACATCGATCTAGATGTTCTTCCTTAGCGCCCATGGTATCGTCATGGACTAGGCGAAAAAGCATAGATTTTCTGAATCGGTATTTATCATACGGCTCTGCACCTATTTGGTTTTGCTGTGCTGACCTTTTGCTCCTGTTACGGCCAGAAAAAAGAAGGTCCACGTGACTCCATTGTTGTTCATGAAGAAGAACGTATAAAAATATTGTCTGAAAGGCAGAAAAATCCATAGAAACAACGCACGTAAAGTCTGTACCTTTGTTGCATGTAGAACTCGATGGGCGATTCTTAATGGCAGGGACGCCTGAACGGTTGGTCATATACAATCTGTGCACGTCTCTAGTGGTATAAATGTTCTGCAGTTCTGCTGCTGGTAAAATGTGTTCATGTAATCCTTCTCGATTGCTTATGTTGGAAGGGGCGAGCTCATAAGTGCTTAGTACTATCGCCAGTAGAAAAGAACAGGTAAGAATGCTAAAAAAGGGAATTAATTTTAAACTTACAACTAACACCATAGTTTAGAAAAAGCTGTTGTTACCTCCATCAACACGATCTATATGTTCCTTCGCCATATCGTCTGGCTCCAAGCATCTTCTAACGTTTATGTTAGGACGAATGTGTTGCCTACTCGCGCTTGGTAAAATCTGCCGTGATAATCTCCTTGGCTTGCTAGCGTTGGAAGAAGAAGGTTCGCTGGTAGATGGCGTGGATTTATAAGCGGCTGGTACTGTCGGCAATAGAAAAAATTCAGGTAACAATGTTTAGAAAAAGGAGCTTTATTTTAAGCTCACGATTAAAACCACAATTTGGAAAAAGTTGTTGTCACCTTCGCCACGACAATGTGTATGTTCCTTCGCTGAATCGCTTAGCTCTCGGTAACTGTGTTGCTGCTTACAGCACTTGTGCACATCGCGTCTGTTATAACTCGTTTTTTTACTTCACGCCAAACATCTGGTCGCCTCACCAATGTCAACTGCCCTTGGTCAACCGAGTGTTGATCAGTGTCTGCGCAAACAAAAAAGTACTAAACATCATCAGGAGACAACGAAAAGCAAAACTATGCAATGCCGAAAACATTTGAGAGCATTAAATCTTACTATAAAGTCGAAAGGAACTTAATTAACATTGTGTATTGACAAATTCTGTTTTTACCTGCGTTGATACACTGCATTATATTTGTAGATTCGGTGTCAAAAACTCGACTGACTGTGTCCTTTCCCCACAACATTTGTGTGTGAATTCTATGCCATCACAGATATATCTGTAGATTCGAAAGGAACTTAATTAACATTGTGTATTGACAAATTCTGTGTCAAAAACTCTGTTTTTAACATTGTGTATTGACATTGTGTATTGACAAATTCTATTTTTACCT
The DNA here is from genome assembly GCA_026074375.1 of Tanacetum coccineum. Lineage (NCBI taxonomy): Eukaryota > Viridiplantae > Streptophyta > Magnoliopsida > Asterales > Asteraceae > Tanacetum > Tanacetum coccineum. Next base: position 5,553 of record BQNB010049865.1, read on the forward strand.
GCGTTGATACACTGCATTATATCTGTAGATTCGGTGTCAAAAACTCGACTGACTGTCCTTTCCCCACAACATTTGTGTGTGAATTCTATGCCATCACACGTATTTTTACATAATGCCAAAGGTCTGAACGCCTTAGGGATGAAAACTGATTTTCACATATGGAACCGTAAAACTAAAATAATAAAAGCCACATACTTAGTTGCAACTCCACATTAGGCCATGCCAATTTCAGAACGGGTATGTTTGGCGAAAGGGGCTGGGGCTGGGGCTGGGCTGGGGCTTGTGTTGGGGCTGAGGCTGGGGCTGGGGTTTATATTATAAGCCGAAATTAAAATTTGTATTTTTAAAAACTTGTTTGGCAAATAGGCTGGAGCTGGGGCTTATTATTGCAAAATTACTATAAAGGACATAATTAAATAAATTTTTAGTATATGTTAGATATTTTTGTGGGTATATAAGTAATTTATGGTTCAAAAGCCCCGGGCTAAAGTTTTTAGCCCCTATTATGAGGCTTATATTATAAGCCGGCTTATTTTAAAAGCCTTTTCATAAGCCCGCGTGACAAACGAGACTTATTTTATAAGCCGGCTTATTTTAAAAGCTCTAGCCCTCATAAGCCCCTAAACAAACACAGCCAACATATTATATAGAGCTATTCATCATATAATTCCACTTTACAATTCAAAGCTTACTTTACAATTCAAAGCCTAATTATACACGGAACCAAGCAATTTTTTTTGAAGGACACAATTTATGTATGTGTTGTTGTCCGCTTTCCCACTTAAACTCAAAAAGTTATAAAATCATAATTTACGAAATTCGCATCAAAGATTATTAATATTACAATTCAAGTACCAGAAGCACATCCAAAGACTATTGCGTGCAACACTTGTTTCTGTCTACAACCGCTCAAGTTTATATATGTTAACTAACATGACTAAACACACTTGCTGATCTATAAACGAAATACATGTTTGGGAGAAACCCATAATAAAAATCCAAAACTAAAGATACCTCATGATTAGCTTTTTAGTTTATACACATTCTATCCATTTCTAACTTAATTAAGCATGTTATCAATCAAAGGTAGGTATATTATGTAGGTTCAAATCTCATGGGTCGGTGTAAGATACCTGTAGAGCGAGTGAAACGCTTTCCCCATCAACATAAATACTCGAACACTCAATAAACTCTTTCTCCCTGCTTCGATATCCCCAACGACCCAACAACACTTTTAATCCATTCGGTCGTTTGAAACCGCCTCCACGCTACAAAAAAGACAAAAAAAACATAAAAACAAAAATACCCCATAATCAAAAACACATTTGTTTATAAATTAGCACAAAACCATTATCAAAGATTAAATCTTTACCTATTTCGCCTAAATATTTACCGTGACCCGCATAGTTTCGCCTTTCCCTGTCGAATGAAGCAACCCGAACACATGCTAAACACCCAAACACCCGTAAGACCTGCATTTCTGTAGCAACATCAGCAAGCTAAGCTGCAAGAAATTATCACTCTACTAAGCTTCAAGCAAGCATCAGCAAGGTAACCTCCAGTCAAGCATCAGTAGAGCAGATTGTAAGCAATCTTGATGTCAGCAAGTTAAGCGGCAATCAGGCATCAACACGCTAAACTGCAAGCAACCATAAGCAACTTATTACGTGACACACCATGGTTGAAATATTTTTAAAATTACACGTTTTCACATGACACCAATGAGTGTAAAATGTGAATCATCTACTTCTAAATTATTCTAAACAACACTTAAAAAAAATTCAAACTTCTGCAACCATAAGTTTGTAATGAAAAAAATATAATAACAACCCTTTGCTGCTAATCAACAACCATCACCACTGTTGCAATAGGTGGTCGCCCCATTTGTTTTAATTATTTCATATCACAAACCCATTATTAAAACACAAAGCCAAACACTCTTTAAATAACCTAGCCATATATACTCATAAATTTCAACAAAATCATACACTTGGAAAAATTAGAATCCTACAAAAACCCTAAAACATGAAATATCAAAGAGTGCCATATATACTCATAAATTTCAACAAAATCATACACTTGGAAAAATTAGAATCCTACAAAAACCCTAAAACATGAAATATCAAAGAGTGCCATATATACTCATAAATTTCAACAAAATTATTTCATCACAAACCCATTATTAAAACACAAAGCCAAACACTCTTTAAATAACCTAGCCATATATACTCATAAATTTCAACAAAATCATACACTTGGAAAAACTAGAATCCTACAAAAACCCTAAAACATGAAATATCAAAGAGAGTGTAATTAGGCTTGATAAACTTACAAAACGATTTAGGGTTAACCCAACACATGCAATTTTTTCTTTTTCTTCTGCAACAATAATCTTCTTCATATTTAATAAAAACTCACAAAACTATGAGAATTCGCAGATGATATCTGATTTGTATGTGTGTTTTATTATTGAATTTGGTGTGTGTGTGTTGGGGGCGGTGAATTTGGTGTGTGTTGGGGCGGTGGGAGAAAGAGCTTGGAAAGCTTCTGAAAACAATGGACCGGCGATGGTATTGAGGTGGTGGATAGGATGGACGTCAGAGAGACACGTATCAAGGGGAAGCGGAGGAAAGAGATATACGTGTCCAGAGGAGAGAATCGGGTTGCGTTAATGAATTTAAACCGGATATACGGGTCGGACCCCGGTCGACCGACGGGTCGACCCGAGTAGCATTTATGAGGCACTGTTTGCATTTAATGTATTGCAATTCATCTTTTTTTTGGCAAAAAGAATATAAAATTGAACTTCAACAAAGTTGAAGGAAACAAATACATCAAGAGAGACAAGATCACTAATCAAATGACGAGAGATCTCATGAAACCGAAACACAACAATAACAACAAAAAGAGCCTATAAGAAAAGGAGCACTAAACAAACTCGACCTTGGCTAAGAACTATTTGAACCCACTTGAACCCGAACAATGAGTGGAGAAAGAAAATGATGATTTGCGACTACTCCTGCTCTTTAACAAAATTAATTATGAGGCACGGTTTGCATTTAATGTATTGCAATTCTACTTCTGCTCTTTAATAAAACAAGGTTTTTAATCCGCGCTCCGCTACGGAGCACGGATTTTACGTTAATTTACGTTGTGCGGCGGAGTGTTTGTGTACCGTCAATATTTTAAAAGATATCATTGTGTCTTGTGGCCAATTATGTAATACGACTATTTGTTTAAATGTATAATATCAACATCTGAGTTTTACAACATGAATGTGAAATCTAATTAAAAAAACTCCTCTAACACAACTATAACCTGCAGATTGATCACCTGAGCAAGTGCTTGATCACCTGAGCAAGTGCTTTCTTTTTCTTCTCTTTTTTTGGGCATGTTTCGGTTTGGCAGTTAGAATATAAATAAATATATAAAAAAATAAATATATAAAATAATAATATTATAAATAAAAAAAACAACGACTACTAAAAAAAAATAAAAAGTAATAATAAAAATTAATAAAAGAAAATATAATAAAAAAAAAAAATTATAAAATAAAGATAATAAAATAAAAAATATAAAATAAATAAAAAATAAATAAATAAGTGATAAAATAAAAATATTAAAAGAATAAGAGAAAGATAATATAATAAATAAGTAAAAAAGAAAAAAAATAAATAAATAATTAAAATTAAAAAAAAAACCCCAAAAAAAAAATAAAAAATAAAAATAAAAAAATAAATAAAAATAAAAATACGTTATAGAAAATAAATAAAATTGAAAAAAAAATAAAAACGTCCAAATAAAATAAAAAAAAATAAAATAATAAAAAAAATTAAAAATAAAAATAAATAATTAACAAATAGTATAAATAATATAAAAATAAAAACAAATAAATAAATAAAATAAAAAATAAAAAAAATATATAAAATAATTAAAATAAATTAAAAATTAAATAAAACAATAAAATAATAAAAAAAAAAAATATTAAAAGATAAAATATAAAAAAAATAATATAAATAAAAAAAAAAAAGATAAATAAAAAAAAAAATAAAAAAAAAAAAAAAATAAAAAATAAAAAAAATAAAAATTAAAATAATATAATAATAATAAAATAAAAAGCATACAAATAAAAATAATTAAATAATAAAAAAAAAATATAATAAAAAAAATAATAAAAAATAAAAATAAAATATTATAAAAATAAAAAGTAAAAAAAATAAAAAAAAAAAATAAAAAAAATATAATAAATAAAAATTATGAATATAAAAAAAAAAATTATATAAATAAAAAAATAAAAAATAATAATAAAAAATAATAATAATAATAAAAAAATAAAAACATAAATAAAAAAAAAAAAAAAAATATAAAATAAATAAAAAATAAAAAAATAAAAATAATAAAAAAAAATAAAAAAATATAAAGACAAACGTATATATAATAGATATAATAATAATAAACTGTATATAAATAATAAATAAAATAAAATAAATAAAAAATAAATAATAAAAAAAAAATAAAATAATAAAAACATTAAGATAAAATATAAATATTTATATTATTCCTAAAAATAAAAAAAAAATATAAATAAATATATCATACTACTAAGAAAACAAAAATAATAATATAAAAATATTAAATAAATATATAAATAAAAATATAAATAAAAAAAAAAAATAATAATAAAAAAAAATATAAAAAAAAAAAAAAAAAAAAATAAATTAAAAAAAAAATAAAAAATAAAATAAAAAAATAAATAAAAAAAAATAAAAATAAAATAATAAAATATATAAAAAAATAATAATAAGTATAAATAAAAAAAAAAAAATATAAAAATAAATAAAAAAATAACTTTTTATATAATTATAAATAAAAAATAGAATAAAAAAAAATAAATAAAAAAAAAAAAATAATATAAAAAAACATAAAAAAAAAAATAAAATAAAAGAAATAATAATAAAAAAAAAAAATATAAAAAAAAAAATAAATATAATAATGAATAATAAAATAAAATAAAAAAAAAAATAAAAAAAAAATAAAAAAATAAAAAATTAAATTAAAAGAAAAAAAAAAAAAATAAAAAAAAAAATAAAAAAAAAAAAAAAAAAAAAATAAAAACCTAATAAAATAAATATAAAAAACGCTTTAATATACTACAAAAATATAAAAATAAAAAAACAATATAATACGATATAAAAACACAATATAAAAAATAAAATAATAATAAAAATATGCATATAAAAGTAAAAAAATACTTATAAAATAAAAAATAAACAAAACCCACTCCCCCCATAGAATAATGATTATAAATAATATAATAAAAAATATAATAAATAAAACCCATAAACTAAAAAAATAAAAAAAATATAACAAATAAAAAAAAAAAAATAAAATAAATATATAAAAAAAAAATAATAAAAAAAAATAAATATAATAAAAAATTAACAACCCATAAACATAAATAAAAAAAAAAAAATACGTGGATAAAAATAAATATAATAAAAAAAATAAAATAAAAAATATATAATATAGATAATAATTAATAATAAATAAAATAAAAATAAAATAAAAAAAAATAATAAAAAAACTAAAAAAAAAAAATAATAAATAAAAAATAATAAAAAATAATATAAATAAAAGTAAAAAAATATATAAAAATATAATAATATTTAATATATAAAATATAAATAAAAAAAATAAAAAATAAAATAAAATAAAAAAATAAAAATAAAATATAAATAATAAAAATTAAATAATAAATAAATAAATAAAAAATAATAATAAAAATAAAATATATAATAATAAAAATAATAAACCAGAAAAAATAATATAAATAAAAACAAAAATAAAAATAAAATGAAAAAAAAAAAAAATATAAATAATAAAAATATAATAATATAAATAATTAAAAAAAAAAAATGAAAAAATATAGTATAAAAATAATAACAAAAAAAAATAATAAATAAAAAAAAAAAACAATTTATACTAAATAATATAAATATAATAATAAAATAATATAATATAATAGAAATAATAAAAAAAAAATAAAAAATAAAAATAATAATAAAAAAAAAAAACAAAGAAAAGCAAATATAAATAAATAAATAAATAAAAAAAAATAATAAAAAATATAAAAAATAAATAAAATAGGAAATTATTAAATATAATATAAAAAAAATAATAAATAACTAATAAAAAAAAAAAATAAATAAAAAAAACTATAAATAAAAAAATAAAAAAAAAAATATAAAAGATAAAAAAAAAAAAGAATATATAAAATAAAAAATTAAAACTATTTACTAATTATATAATAAAAAAAAATAAAAATAAAAATAAAAAAATAAAAAAATAAAAATAAAAATAATAAAAAAAAAAAATATATAAAAAAAAAAAAAATAAAAAAAAAAAGATAAAAAAATAATAATAAATAAAAAAAAACCATAATAAATAATAATAAAAAAATAAAAAAAAAAAAAAAAAAAAAAAAAATAACAAACTAAATAAAATAAAAAAATAAAATATGATATATAAATAAATAATAAATATAAAGAAATAAATATAAATAAAAATTAACATAAATATTTATAGAATAATATAAATAAAATAATAAAAAAAAAAAAATAAAATTAATGATAAGAAAAAAAAAAAATATTATAAATAATAAAAAAAAATAAAAATATAATATAAAAAATAAGAAAATAATAAATAAATAAAAAAAAAAAATAAAAAATAAAAAAAAATAAAATAACAATAAAAAAAAAAAAAAAATAAATAATAAAATATAAAATAAAATATAAAATAAATAAAAAAATAAAAATAAAATAAAAAAAATAATAATATAAAAAAATAAATAATAAAAATAAAAAAATAATAATAATTATAATAAATAAAATATAAAAAAAATAATAAAAATAAATAAAAATAAAATAAAATATAAATAAAAATAAATAAGAAAAATAAATAAAATCAATAAAATAAAACCACATTCAGATTGATCACCTGAGCAAGTGCTTGATCACCTGAGCAAGTGCTTTCTTTTTCTTCTCTTTTTTTGGGCATGTTTCGGTTTGGCAGTGGCATGCTGCAGCAACCATAGGAAGCAAAGGCCACCTAGCACATTACCACAAAGCAAATCAGCATATATAAGCATTCAGATGGAAATCAATCAGCGTATAGAAGCATTCACTCGAACTATAAACATATATTTGTAAAACTTTGCCAATGAAGTTTCTAATATCTTCAAGTGCTTATGTTACATAGAGCTGGTTGGTTACTAATGCCATTTATCCCCTTTACTAGTGCCATTTACCTGAATACGCGTGGAATAGTTCACCTAATGAGTTACTAATGCCATTTACCTAAATATGTACTGAATAGTTTATGCTACAGTAGGTGGAAATATTTTTAATGCCACCGCTGTAACAGAATAATAGCATTCATTCGTATAAGCTTATCCTACAATCACTCACCAATGGAATCCATAACACATAGCGAATTTGCATAATTAAAGAGCTCATAGCAGATACGACATCAAAATTTAACTAAATATGTGACATACCTTAAATACGAATATGGTTCCTAGTCACGTAAGTCCACCATGTTTGAATCCTGAGAAAGGCCTACACATAACAGTAACATAAAAAATCAAACAATTTTTTAACAACACCACCGCTGTTATTCATGAAGAAAAAAATAACGTTACCTGTCAAGACCATGTTTTACACCTTCAGAAGTCATCTCGGTATGTGCGTAAGTGAATAACTCACATAGTTGTACAATAAAGCTTTGTGGCTAACTTTAAGGCAAACAGATGCCAAGAAACACGGTGCCACTTATATTTTGTAGTGTTGCAGTATTTTAGTCATTAATCAAACATGTAGTATAGGAAACAAAAGTCTCAAATAATAGTCAGAAAAGCATGGTTCACAATTAGAATTAGACAATTTGTGAAACAACTTAATGTCTGACAGAGTAAATAATCGAGTAACTTGATGCTTTGCTTGGTTGATACGTTAGCTAATTACTGCAGTAATGGTAGCCCTAATGTTGAATACTTAGTTTTGGCAAAAAGAAGTATGTACCTTGATAGCCAATGCGTTGTCAAAGCTTTGCGTGGCATCATAAGGACACCCACCGGCCATGCAGCAGTGATGATACTTAGGGCGTGCACTTCTAAAACCGTCTTTTATGCGTTCTGTGTACCAAAACCGGGCACCACAGTGTTGGCAAATGACATTCGTCAAAAATACACTCACACCTATTGAAAAAATAGTGTGCAAACACACGGTGGAAGTAAACAGTACCTGTGGAATCTACATGGCCAGTCGCAGTATCTGACGGGGTACCGAAAGTAGCAGCAGGTGTAGGATAGTTCGGCGGACCTGATGGTTTCCGACTCCGACCATCGTTGCAGACCCGTGGCCTTTTAGATGAACTAATTCCACTTGGACCACTGTCATTTTGTATGAAAATGAAGCCTCTAGTACGTTTCCGAGGCTAATAGGAGAATGCACCTACAAAAATAAACAAACACGTAAGATGCGAAAACAAAATTAATTAATAACTTAGTAACATCTGGTATTTGTATAACATAAGGGAAAAGTAAGTAACCGAAAATAGTGTACAAACACACGTTGGAAGTAAACGATACCTGTGGAATCTAGACGGCCACCCGAAGTATCTGACGGGGTACCAGAAGTAGTAACAGCAGGTGTATAATGGTTCGATGAATCTGATGGGTTCCGACTCTGACCGTCGTTGCAGACCCGCGGCCTTTTAGATGAACTACTTCCACTTGGACCACTGTCCTTTTGTATGAAAATGGAGCCTCTAGTACGTTCCCGAGGCTGATAGGATAATGCACCTACAAAAATAATCAAACACGTAAGATGCGAAAGCAAAACTAATTAATAACTTAATAACAACTAGTATTTGTATAACAGAAGTACCTGTAGGAGTAGCGGAAGAATTTCGAGCATATGTAACATCGGGCAGGACTCCGGTGAAAACATTAAATGTTAAATGCTAATGCCGGGTCAACCCGCCTGGACTCGGCCGGAGCTGGGTCCACCAGCCGGAACCGGGTCGACCCGTTTTTTTTTAATTAATTTTTTTTAATAACATAATGTCCCAGATACGTGGCAACAAAATATCATTCCTCCAACCACGAACCTGGCTATTTTCATTCATGAACAACATTTCATGCCGGCAGCCCCTGAATTACCATGAAAGGGCTCCAATTAGCAACATCTACATCAGATACCCATGAGTTATTAATTTCATAAAAAGAAACTATTACAAACAGCGAGAACTTACATTATATGAGTGGCTGAATATAAATTAGTAACCACATTAAAATTTTAGATTTTCAAAACATATGATAATATGAAAAGTTGATAAATGTAAGTTATAGAAACCAAATGTAATATTAACGGAGAGCAACACCCATTTACAAAAACCAATCAATACCATCCCAATTTAGATTTTTTGTCATACCTTGTTCTTGAATCAATAGATATCAAATTTATGTGGGTTTTCAATCAGAGAATTTGCGTGTATTTCTAGAGAGATGTTGTGTGTGTTTTTAGAGAGATGTGGAGCGTGTGATGACAGAGAGAGAAGAAGGATCGAGTATGTGTGTCGATATCATCATAGAAGTGGGAGGACACCTGTGATTCTCAACACGTGTTAGTTTTAGGTGTAAACGGAGCAGATATTATCCTTTGGGATCTTTTTGGCCAGTTGAAAACGGGTCATGGACACCCGGATAAAAAACGGGTAGCTGGTGGAAATAAGATGGATCGGGTCAAAGCATTAAATTTGCACCCAATTCTCTTACCGGGCGACCCCGGTTTTTGTATAGTATAAACATATTGAACCACTCGATGCACTTTTTTTTCAAAAATTTTAACATCTTAAGAAATGAGTAAAAAAAGGTCAGCTCTAAGTATTTATTAACTTGCAGATCCATGTCCAAACACTTAAAATAACCGAAGGGTTCCACCTGCTGTAACTGCAGCTATGCTAGTATTCACGTCAGACATGACCGCTTTTCGCGGACACGACTTCTTTCTGAGCACTTCATGGAGTAAATCTTATAGTTATTTTTTGGCTAATTAGTGCCTAGTGTATGACACTGTATTTGGGGCGTTCATGTGCGATTTACTTGGAAAAAACATGGTAGTAGAAATCATACCTTGCATAAGCTTCGGAGCAATTTTTCGTCATCTCTTTTCCATATACAATAAGCAATTCTCCTACACATCATATGCAATCAGAGCAGCCTTCTTCCCATCTCTCGCTGACATGGTTGTACATGTCTTTTATTCTGCAATAAAAACAGAAGTTAGCATTAGACAACAGTTCCAAATAGTGTATCAAATTTCGGTATACAATAGACAACTTACGTTTCAGAGAACAATTTCCTAGTGTTCTTATGCAGATTTGAAACCGCAATCCTTGCAGCTAACTGTAAAGAAACATACTGGTTTCAATGGTATGCAATTATCATATCCATAATACCAAACAACTACAACTCCAATTTCACTATTGCTAAATCGTAACATACCACATAGTTTTCTTGAGCATTTCGGCTGAAGCAACTTGAAGAAGATCCAAGCACATCCTATGCTGTTTCTGAATATGAGGATGTGAAATGCAAAAAGATTAAAAAAAAGATGACAAAAATATCAGTAATAAAACACCGTAGAAATTCCACGAACCTTTAACAATGACATTGTCCTGAACGTCATCTTCGCAGGTCATGCAAGCTAGTGGGATTAACGAATGAATATGTGAAGACCAATCAACCTGAAGCACCTCTTGAGTAACTTGCGAGAAAACCCCTGGCTGAGCTAAGCCTGTGGCTGTAACAAACAACAATTTTCAAATCCATTGAAGAAAGAACATGGGCTATTGGAAAAAGCAATAGGAAGATAATGGTCACCAACGACACGGAAGCAACCAAAGCCGCATAGCCTAAAACTCTTTTTTTCAAAGTTCTCCACGGACATTTTTTTTCTACTTTGGTTACTTAACTAACAAATAACCCGAGTGTTTGTTCAAACTTATATAACGTGCTTATGGCTTAAGTGGGTTTCAAAAATTTACAAAGTTAATAAGTTAATGTCAACACAAATATCAAAACTAAACCTTTATTTTAAATGAGAAATGACTTCTTAAAATATGCGATGATCTTAATAAATTCGTAAATATTACTAAAGTATCATTAACATTTTCATGACAGAATGTAATAAAACTTGCAAAACTATTAGATCATTAACATAATGTATCAAATCAATTAGACATAGTACAGTTTCTAATATCATTCATTCATAGGGAAGTGGGTCAATCTTAGCTAAAACTAAGAAGTTGTTTATTTTGGCTTATTTTAGAACTCAACGTCCTTGTATCTAACCAAACATCCACATCTCACATCAAAAAAACACCTAAAGCTGAAATCTTACCGGTGCGAAAATGAGGTATTAAAGTAACCCTAATCCCCATTCCTCCTCCTCCTCCTGCTGCAAAAAAAATTACAAAAATTGAGGTTAAACCCAAGCCACATCATGACAAACCAACCAAAACAAACACCCCCAAATTTCGTGTTAACCTAATTTTCAATTAAAAACCTAATAGAATAAAAATAAATATTCGAAAAAAAAACTTACACGAATCTCTTGCCGGCGGTTTTCGTTGGTACGTCACATGCAAATTAGAGAGGTGTCTGTGTTTTGTGTGTGTGAATATGGGTTTACTGGCAGTGGTAAAAGTGATTTGGTGAGGAGACAGCTGGTTAAGGAAGAAGAAAGGGTAAGGAGACACGTGTGTGATGGTAGAAGAAGGCATCTGGAATGCATATTAGAGAAGAGAGAGGAGATAGTGGCGGGGAATAAAAATATATTAAATAATGATTAGTAAACCATCGGGTCGGGTGGTTTAAGAGCGGGTCGACCCACGAAGTGTATTAATGTGGCACAGTAACCGACTCTTGCCTTTTAATATATAAAGGTATAATATGCTCACACCACTAACGATTTGTGGCCATTGCACCTAACTCTCTAGTATAACAGAGATACACTGATTCAATATGTAAGAAGGTAGAAGGGATTAAGGGAATATAGCCAGAGTCGTCTCGTTGTTTTTGGTAGCCCTAGGTAATATTAACAAAGAGGCCCCATTACGCTTGTAAACTAAAGAGAAGTTGCATATAAAATTGAATTATATGGCTAATATATGTTTAATATTATACGTATTTATATGTAAATTAATAAAAATGTGGTCCTTTTTAAGTGGAGGCTCTATGCGACTGAACTTTTTCCACACCCCTCCGAGACCCATCTGAATATAGCATGTCACAAACAAAAGGAGATCGAATTTTGTTTGACAATAAAAAGATTTAAGTCACTTAATCTAAGTGATAAACTGATTTTTCTGGTTTGTATTAAACTGGAAGTAAACAGGATGTAAGACAATGTGTTTTTCCTCAACACATATTAAACACTATTACACCATCACCATCATCATGACACGCGATAGTGGATTTTTGATATTGTAATAGAGCAAGGTGTCACGTCCTGCCTAATTTTACGAGGTTATCTGGGATTCCGGATTATTCTACACTTAACTAGAAGACTTAGTGAAATTCTATGGAAGGTGAGAGAAGGTCTTGGAAGCTCTTAGAAGCCCTTGGAAGCTCATGGAAGACCTAGAAGCTTCTTGTAGAAGGTTGTAGAATACGGGCCCTTGTAATAAAGCCCATTTGTAGCCCTATTTTGTGTAGTATAAATAGGACCATCCTCATTTGGGGAAATCATCTCATTCTTTACTTGTATTCTCTATTGTAAAGTTTTCTTTAGCAATACAAATCATTTACCCTTTCACTTGTGTTCCTTTCTTTAAAGATTTCTTAGTTGCCTAGATCGTTAAGTGTTTGAGCAAGGCTGACATAGTTGAGACCAAGTGCCGCACGGATGACCCTTGTCAAGACAAGTCCATGACAAGTGGTATCAGAGCAAGGTCGATTCGAGGTAGTGGCGATTGAAACCGAGAAGAACGCTGATAGTGGAAGTACAGTTATTGACGAGAACAGGGGTCAAGACAATGCGCGTCAAAACCCCAAGAATAGAGGAACGTCCAAGGACGTTATGGCAAGTTTAGATAAGAGAGTGGCGGGTGTTGAGACATCCATAGCGGAGTTGAAGAACCAAGTTGAGGGCTTGGATGGTTTGGACTCCGATTTCACGAGTATGAGGGAGGACTTTCGTGTAGCCCTCAATATTCTTAGTGGCGACTTGAAGCATAAAATCTATGACTTAAGAAATTAGTTTATGGGTGAGATCACGAAGATACAGGATGAGTTTGGATAAGAGGTCTCCACACTTCATCAAGTCATTGAAGACTTGCAAGCGGATATGCCGTTGTACAAGCGGTCCTTGGCTAGTGGCGGTGGCAACCCTAATCATGGTCTGAAGATTGATGTTCTTAAACCATCATCGCTCGTGGGAAAGCGGGAAGCTAGGACGGTTGATGATTTCTTATGGGAGATGGAACAATACTTGGAAGGAGTCAACGTGGTGGATGATGCTTCCAAGATCAAGATGGCGACCCGATACTTGAAGGATACTGCAGCATTATGGTGGAGACGTCGGTATGGAGATATCGAGCGAGGTACGGCTACTATCGATACTTGGGCTGAATTTGTGGCGGATTTCAAGAAACAATTCTATCCGGTGTGGCGGATTTCAAGAAACAATTCTAGTATCCGCGAGAATGCCTGAAGAAACAAGGCGAATAGTCAGCTTCTAAACACAAGCAATCGACTATACAGAGTTACGTCAAGGAGTTCACCACATTTGTCTTGTGAGATTCTGAAGCTTTCCGACCAAGACTCTCTCTTTTACTTTCTTAATGGTTTACAAGGATGGGCTAAGTCGGACAAAGGTTTGGAACGACGAGGGAGTTGCAAGATCTCTCTAACATCTATTGCGCAGCCGAGGATTTGATTGAGCTTAGTACGAGGAGGGAATCGTCTAAGCTGAAAGATCGAAGGTAACCAAGAGAAATGTTGGGGGAAGAAAAGAATACCCAACCAAAAGTCGGATCCTTCAACAACAACCACTCCCTACCTAGAAATTATAAAACTTGAAGACGAGCTACGAGAGTGTGAAGCTTCCATATGTGATGGACCTCATAAGACTCGAGATTGCCCAGTGAAGGAAAGCAAGCCGTCCAATGAGCATTTCAGCACATGACAGACACAAGAACGAGTTGATGGCGAAACATTGGGTTCGAGATGAGATCGTGAATGCAATCAAGGCAAAGAACCGTAGGTGCCGAAGGTTGTAGGGAAGAGTGCTACAATAAGTGAATAGCGAACCATCAATGGTGTTAAGGTTCATCATCGTTTTTGATCCGGTGTGACTTATAACTTTGTGGCGGTCGATGAAGCCAAGCGACTAGGGATTACCGTTACGAAAGGAAGTTGAACCATTAATGCGGTAAATTCTCCGGCCAAGCCAATTCAAGGAGTGGCTAAGGACGTTCGAGCGAAGATTAAAGAATAGGAGGGGATGATTGATTTGGCGGTGGTCCCGATGGATGACTTTAAAGTGGTCCTTGGGTTGGAATTTCTCGATAGGGTACGAGCTTTCTCTATGCCGTTTGTTAATTCCTTGTGTATCCTAGATGGTGGAAATACTTGCATGGTGAGCACGATCGGGAATATCTGAAGAGTGATTAGCGATAGACCCTATTGGCCCATCGCTTCAAGAAAGTATTAGACAAGACTGAGCCTTGCTATTTGGCTGATAACAAGGCTAGAGACGGATGAGGGTTTTGAGCAAGGATGGAATGAGAACCTAAAGGTGATCGAATATGGTACCTTGATAAGTTCAAGGATTGGTTATTGGATGCCCAGAGGAGTTGCCCTGCCAAGAAGCTACCACCTAGAGAGTGAGGTGTATCATACCATCGATTAGAGACGGGTTTCTAAGCCCCCCACCAAAGCTCTTACCGAATGCCAATCCGCCCGAGTTGGAAGAGTTACGCAACAACTCAAGAGCTAATATGGATGCGGGCTATATTGACGATAGCCCTCGAAAGCCCCATAGGTGCTCTGTGAGGAGCTATTTTCAAAGGAAGAAGGAAAGGAACTTTGCGAATGTGTATAGACTACCGGGCACTTAACAATGTAACAATCAAGAACAAGTACCATGTTCCTCTCATTGCGGATTTGTTTGATCAACTTGGAAAGGCGAGATACTTTACCAAGTTGGATTTGAGATTGGGGTACTACCAAGTATGGATAGCAAGGGAACGAAGCCAATACGACGTGTTGTTCGAGGTTATGGCTGTTATATGAGTTTTTTAGTCCATAGACATACGGCTTGACGTCAGCGCAGTTCCCCCCAAGGCGACATTTTTTTATCTACCCTCATACAATAAGTTGTGTTTCACCCGTTCCTTGACAAATTTGTGGTGGTTTACTTGGACGATATCGTTGTTTTTATTATAGTCAAATACCATGCGACGGAGCGACTTTCTTGAAATGAAACAATTATTCCCAGGTTTTACGAGACAATGAACTTTTATGTGAAAAGTTAGAAAGTCGCTCTTCGCGCCAAGATGAAGTCGAGTTCTTGGGACACAAGATCAAGGATGGCGGATTGATGATGGACGGTGCAAAGATAAAGGCTATCCAAGAGTGGGAATCGCCAACCAAGGTTACGGAGTTGAGATCTTTCCTTGGCTATTGACTATTAACGCATGTTCATCATGGGAAACTCGGCAAATAGCATCCCCCTTTTATTTGACGACCTATTGAAGAAAAAAAAGTGGATATGGGACAAGAGTGCCAAGACAATGTTCGAGAGTTTGAAGAAAGCGCGGTTTAATGGCGTAAGAGCTGAGTTTAGACTAAACGATGTGGACCAAAGCCTTTACGAGTTACACTTTATGCTTCGACTTTGCTATGAGGAGGAGATCTAATACAAGAAGCTACACCCGAGATCGCATTCGAAGAGCCATGAAGAAGTTAAACGAGATGGAAAGGAAGTACACGGTGCAAGAGAAAGAGATGATGACGGTTGACCATTGCTTCAGGATTTGGAGGCATTATTTGTTGGGTTCGAGATTTGTGATCAAGACGGATAACATTGCCACGAGTTATTTTAAAACCCAAAAGAAGTTAAGTCCCAAGCAAGCTCGTTGGCAAGACATCCTAGCCGAGTTCGACTACCAATTGGAATACAAGCCAGGGAAGGCTAATGTGGTAGCCGACGCATTGAGTCGCAAGGCAGAGTTTGCGGCCATTACCCAATCCCAATTCTTCCTCCAAGACTGAATAAAGGAAGGGTTGGAACATGATCATTTGGCCAAGAAGATCATAGCTTTGGCGAAAGACGGGAGGACCCGGAGATTTTGGCTCAAGGGAGACATGTTATTCACCAAAGGAGATCGGCTTTACGTGCCTAAGTGGGGCGACCTTAGGCCAGCAATCTTGAAAGAGTGTCATGATTCAAAGTGGGCTGGTCATCCGGGGATTACGATGACGTTAGCATTGGTCAAGGGTACTTATTATTGGCCAAGTATAAGGGACGATGTTGAGACATTCGTGCGGACGTGCCTTATTTTCCAACAAGACAAAATAGAGCAAAAGAAGTCAGGAGGATTGCTAGAGCCTTTACCGACGCCCAAAGGACCATGGGAGAGTGTTTCCATGGACTTTATCACATGCTTGTCGAAGTTGGATGGAGATGGAAGTATTATTGTGGTGGTTGATCGATTTTCGAAGTACGGAACCTTTATAGCCTCGCCACCTAATGTTACGGTGGATGATACGGCCAAGCTCTTCTTCAAGAATGTGGTAAAGTATTGGGGAGTTCCACATGTAATTGTTAGTGATCGAGATCCGAGATTCGCTGGGCGCTTTTGGACAGAGTTGTTCAAGATCATGTTGACGGACTTGAACTTCTCCACGAGTTTTCATCCCCAAAAGGATAGGCAAACGGAGAGGGTGAATGCACTATTGGAGATCTATCTTCGGCACTATGTGAGTGCCAACCAACATGATTGGGTTAAACTCTTTGATGTTGCTCAATTCTCTTACAACATGCAAATGAGTGAATCTACGAGGAAGAGTCCTTTTGAGTTGGTCACGGAGCACCAACCATTGGCTCCTAGTGCCTTAGCCGCATCATACGAGGGGAGTATCCCGTCCGTTTACAAAACCATGAAGGAGTGGCACGAACAAGCAGATTTGGCTCGGGCATCGTTGGACAAGGCGGCTAAAAAGATAAAGAAATAGGCGGATGAAAGGAGGAGACACGTCGAGTTCGAGGTCGGAGATCAAGTGATGGTGAAGCTCTTGCCTCAACAATTCAAGTCGCCGAGGAAAGTTCATAAGGGATCATACGGAGGTATGAAGGCCCTTTCCCGGTGATTGGACGTGTTGGAAAGGTATCTTATCGAGTTCAGCTACCGCCCAAGTTGAAGATCCACCCGGTCTTTCACGTTAGCTTTCTTAAGCCTTATCATGGAGACGAGGAAGACCCGGAACGAGGAATGTCTAAGCGGGCACCAACAACGGTTGTTACTTCGTATGATCGAAAGGTGGAAGAGATTTTGTCAGATCGTACGATATAAAGACGAGGAGTGCCGAGCTATAAAGAGTACTAGATCAAGTGGCGCGACTTGCCTGATAGTGAAGCAAGTTGGGAAGCGAAAGACTTACCGTGGCAGTTTGCGGACGAGATCAATAGATATCACGAGGATGGCACGATGAGGACGTCGCGAGCTTAGGTGGGGGAGGATGACACGTCCCGCCGAATTTTACGAGGTTATCCGGGATTCCGGATTGTTCTACACTTGACTATAAGACTTAGTGGAATTCTATGGAAGGTGAGAGAAGGTCTTGGAAGCTCTTGAAAGACATTGGAAGCTCATGGAAGACCTAGAAGCTTCTTATAGAAGGTTGTAGAATACGGGCCCTTGAAATAAAGCCCATTTGTAGCCTTAGTTTGTGTAGTATAAATAGGACCATCCTCATTTGGAGAAATCATCTCATTCTTCACTTGTATTATCTCTTGTAAAGTTCTCTTTAGCAATACAAAGCATTTCCTCTTTCACTTGTGTTCCTTTCTTTAAAGCTTTTTTAGTTTCCTAGATCGTTGAGTGTTTGAGCAAGGCTGACTTAGTTGAGACTAAGTGCCGCACGGAAGACGCTTGCCGAGACAAGTCCGTAACAAAGGGGTGAATCGAACAGAGCAAGGTCGATTCACGGCAGTTGGCTAATGAAACGAGAATAAACGCTGCTAGTTTGAAGTACGGTTAATGACCGATAACAAGGTCAGACACAATGGAGCGCGTCAAAACCCCAAGAACAAAGAACTGTCTACAGGACGATATGGCAATTTGTGATAAGAGAATTGGCTTGGTGATGAGACATCCTTGGCAATTGAAGAACCCAAATTTGAGGAGCTTAGGTAAGTTTTTTGGACTCCGATTTCACAGAGTATGGAGGAGGACTTTCGTATAAGGCCACACAATATTCTAAGTGCTGACTAGATGGCTACTAAAATCAAATAACTTATAAGAAATTAGTTTATTGGGGTGGACACAAGATACAGGATGTTAGTTTTGGATATTATAGGTCTTTCCACACTCATCAAGTCATGAAGACTTCAAGCGGAATATGCCGTGACAACGTCCATGGCTAGTGCGGCGGTGGCACCCTAATCATGGTCTGAAGATTGAGTTCTTAAACCATCGATCGCTCGGTGGGAAAGCGTGAAGCTAGAACGTATTGATGATCTTCTTATGGTAGATGAGAACAATACTTGGAAGGATTCAACGTGGTGGATGATGCTACGCAAATCCCAAGAATGCGACGCAGGACGATACTTGAAGGATGACTACCGAGTCCATTATGGTGGTAGATAACAAACGTCCCGGTATGGAATATCGAGCGTAAGTAACGTGGCTACTATCGATACTTGTGCCTGAATTTGTGTGGCGGATTTCAAGAAACAATTCTAGTATCCGCGAGAATGCCTGAAGAAACAAGGCGAATAGTCAGCTTCTAAACACAAGCAATCGACTATACAGAGTTACGTCAAGGAGTTCACCACATTTGTCTTGTGAGATTCTGAAGCTTTCCGACCAAGACTCTCTCTTTTACTTTCTTAATGGTTTACAAGGATGGGCTAAGTCGGACAAAGGTTTGGAACGACGAGGGAGTTGCAAGATCTCTCTAACATCTATTGCGCAGCCGAGGATTTGATTGAGCTTAGTACGAGGAGGGAATCGTCTAAGCTGAAAGATCGAAGGTAACCAAGAGAAATGTTGGGGGAAGAAAAGAATACCCAACCAAAAGTCGGATCCTTCAACAACAACCACTCCCTACCTAGAAATTATAAAACTTGAAGACGAGCTACGAGAGTGTGAAGCTTCCATATGTGATGGACCTCATAAGACTCGAGATTGCCCAGTGAAGGAAAGCAAGCCGTCCAATGAGCATTTCAGCACATGACAGACACAAGAACGAGTTGATGGCGAAACATTGGGTTCGAGATGAGATCGTGAATGCAATCAAGGCAAAGAACCGTAGGTGCCGAAGGTTGTAGGGAAGAGTGCTACAATAAGTGAATAGCGAACCATCAATGGTGTTAAGGTTCATCATCGTTTTTGATCCGGTGTGACTTATAACTTTGTGGCGGTCGATGAAGCCAAGTGACTAGGGATTACTGTTACGAAAGGAAGTGGAACCATTAAGGCGGTAAATTCTCTGGCCAAGCCAATTCAAGGAGTGGCTAAGGACGTTCGAGCGAAGATTAAAGAATAGGAGGGGACGATTGATTTGGCGGTGGTCCTGATGGATGACTTCAAAGTGGTTCTTGGATTGGAATTTCTCGACAGGGTATGAGCTTATCTCAATGCCTGTTTGTTAATTTCCTTGTGTATCTAGATGGTGGAAATTACTTGCATGGTGAGCACGATCGGGAATATCTGAAGAGTGATTAGCGATAGACCCTATTGGCCCATCGCTTCAAGAAAGTATTAGACAAGACTGAGCCTTGCTATTTGGCTGATAACAAGGCTAGAGACGGATGAGGGTTTTGAGCAAGGATGGAATGAGAACCTAAAGGTGATCGAATATGGTACCTTGATAAGTTCAAGGATTGGTTATTGGATGCCCAGAGGAGTTGCCCTGCCAAGAAGCTACCACCTAGAGAGTGAGGTGTATCATACCATCGATTAGAGACGGGTTTCTAAGCCCCCCACCAAAGCTCTTACCGAATGCCAATCCGCCCGAGTTGGAAGAGTTACGCAACAACTCAAGAGCTAATATGGATGCGGGCTATATTGACGATAGCCCTCGAAAGCCCCATAGGTGCTCTGTGAGGAGCTATTTTCAAAGGAAGAAGGAAAGGAACTTTGCGAATGTGTATAACGAACCGGGCACTTAACAATGTAACAATCAAGAACAAGTACCATGTTCCTCTCATTGCGGATTTGTTTGATCAACTTGGAAAGGCGAGATACTTTACCAAGTTGGATTTGAGATTGGGGTACTACCAAGTATGGATAGCAAGGGAACGAAGCCAATACGACGTGTTGTTCGAGGTTATGGCTGTTATATGAGTTTTTTAGTCCATAGACATACGGCTTGACGTCAGCGCAGTTCCCCCCAAGGCGACATTTTTTTATCTACCCTCATACAATAAGTTGTGTTTCACCCGTTCCTTGACAAATTTGTGGTGGTTTACTTGGACGATATCGTTGTTTTTATTATAGTCAAATACCATGCGACGGAGCGACTTTCTTGAAATGAAACAATTATTCCCAGGTTTTACGAGACAATGAACTTTTATGTGAAAAGTTAGAAAGTCGCTCTTCGCGCCAAGATGAAGTCGAGTTCTTGGGACACAAGATCAAGGATGGCGGATTGATGATGGACGGTGCAAAGATAAAGGCTATCCAAGAGTGGGAATCGCCAACCAAGGTTACGGAGTTGAGATCTTTCCTTGGCTATTGACTATTAACGCATGTTCATCATGGGAAACTCGGCAAATAGCATCCCCCTTTTATTTGACGACCTATTGAAGAAAAAAAAGTGGATATGGGACAAGAGTGCCAAGACAATGTTCGAGAGTTTGAAGAAAGCGCGGTTTAATGGCGTAAGAGCTGAGTTTAGACTAAACGATGTGGACCAAAGCCTTTACGAGTTACACTTTATGCTTCGACTTTGCTATGAGGAGGAGATCTAATACAAGAAGCTACACCCGAGATCGCATTCGAAGAGCCATGAAGTTTAAACTAGATGGAAAGGAAGTACAACGGTGCAAGGAGAAAGAGAATGATGACGGTTTGACCAATGCTTCAAGGATTTGGAAGGCATTATTATGTTGGGTTCGAGATTTGTGACAAGACGGATAACATTGCCCAAGAGTTATTTTAAAACTCCAAAAGAATTTTAAGTCCCAATCAAGCTCGTTGGCGAAGGTACATCCTAGCCGGATTACAGTACTAACTCAAATTGGAATAACAAGCCAAGGGAAGGCGTAATGTGGTAATAGACCCCCCCTGCCGACGCATTGAGTCGCAAGGCGGAGTTTGCGGCCATTACCCAAGCCCAATTCTTCCTCTAAGACCGAATAAAGGAAGGTTGGTAACATGATCCTTTGGCCAAGAAGATCATATCTTTGGCGAAAGATGGGAGGACTCCGAGAATGTATTGGCTCAAGGGATCACATGATATTCACCAAAGGATCGTTCGTACTTTACTGTGCCTAAGTGAGGCGAAGCCTTAGGCCTAGCAATCTTGAAATGAGTGGTCAATGATTCAAAGTGGGCTGGTCATCCGGGATACGAAGACGTTAGGCAATGGTCAAAAAGGTCACTTATTATGCCAAGTATAAGGGACGATGTTGAGACTTGTCGTGCGTACGTTCTTATTTTCCAACAAGACAAAATCGGAGCTAAAAGAAGTCAGGAGGATTGCTAGAGCCTTTAACCGACGCCCAATAGGACCATCGGGAGAGTGTTCCAGTGACTTAATCCATGCTAGGTCCGAAGTTGGATGGAGATGGAAGTATATTGTGGTGGTTGATCGATTTTCGAAGTACGGAACCTTTATAGCCTCGCCACCTAATGTTACGGTGGATGATACGGCCAAGCTCTTCTTCAAGAATGTGGTAAAGTATTGGGGAGTTCCACATGTAATTGTTAGTGATCGAGATCCGAGATTCGCTGGGCGCTTTTGGACAGAGTTGTTCAAGATCATGTTGACGGACTTGAACTTCTCCACGAGTTTTCATCCCCAAAAGGATAGGCAAACGGAGAGGGTGAATGCACTATTGGAGATCTATCTTCGCACTATGGTGAGTGCCTAACCAAGCATGATTGGGTTAAAAACTACTTTGATGTTGCACAATTCTCTTACAACATGCAACGGAGTGAAGCCACGAGGAATAGTCCTTTTGAGTTGGTCACAGTAGCACCAACCATTGGCTCCTAAGTTGGCCTTAGCCGCATCATACTAGGGGATATCCACGGTCCGTTTACAAAACCATAAAGTGGTCACGAACAAGTCAGATTTGCATCGGGCAACGTTTGGAACAAGGCGGCTAAAAAAGAAAAGAAAAATAGCGCGATGAAAGGAGAGACACGTCGAGATTCGAGGTCGAGAGATCAAGTGACGAGAAGCTCTTTCTTGTTGCCTTCAACAATTCAAGTCGCCGAGGAAATTCATAAGGAGATTCATAACGGAGGTATGAAGGCCCTTTCCCCCCGGTGATTGGGACGTGTTGGAAAGGTATCTTATCGAGAGTTTCAGGCTATAGCCGCCCGAATGTTGAAAGATTCCACCCGGTCTTTCCACGTATAGCTTCACTTAAGCTAATCATGGAGACGAGGAAGACCGCCGGAACGTCGGGAACATGTCCTAAGCGGTGCACAACCAACGGTTGTTACTTGTTTACTTCGTAGATTCGAGAAGGTAGAGAGAGATTTTGTCAGAATCGTTAACGAACTAAAGACGAGGAGTGCCGAGGCTATAAAGAGTACAAGCTCAAGTGAGCGACTACGACTTGCCTGATAGAGAAGCAAGTTGTGAAGCGAACGACTTACCGTGGGCGTAGTTTGCTGTACGAGATCAATAATAATCACCACGATGCGATGTGCACGATGAGGAACGAGTCGCGAGCTTAGGTGGGGGGAGAGTGACACGTCCGCGCCGAATTTTACGAGGGTTATCACCGGGATTTCCGGATTGTTCTACACTGACTTAGAAGACTTTAGTGGGTAATTCTATGGAAGGTGAGGATAGACAAGGAGTCTTAGGAAAGCTCTATGAAAGACATTGGAAGCTCGGAAACCTAGAAGCTTCTTATAGAAGGTTGAAGAATACGAGTACCCTTGAAATAAAGCCCATTGTGTATCCTTAGTGTTGTGAAGTTAATAAATAGGACCAACCTCATTGAGAGAAATCATGCTCATTCTCACTTTTATTATCTCTTGTAAATTTCTCTTTAGCAATACAAAGCATTTCCTCTTTCACTTGTGTTCCTTTCTTTAAAGCTTTCTTAGTTACCTAGATCGTTGAGTGTTTGAGCAAGGCTGACTTAGTTGAGACTAAGTGCCGCACGGAAGACCCGTGTCGAGACAAGTCCGTAACAAAGGGGTGTGGTAGCAAAATTCATTCGCCATTCCTACATGACATTCGCCATTTGATAGCCACTACACCTCAACCTTAGCCAAATGTTAGCCACTTCCATCTTCGAACGCAAGAAAAAAATAGACAAAGAAAAAAGTACATGTGGGCCACATAACATGAATGCTTACCATAAAAATAGAAAAAAGTATGGGGAAAAAAATAAAATGGTAGGTGATGGGGCCCAAATGTTATTGGTTTAGATATGTTAGGGTGGAGGGTGTGGTTGTGGGTTTTTCCTCGCCACATCAGCTCCATATCATCAAAAAAACACTCCCTTAATCTTTTCCTTCAATTTTCTCTCAACCATTGCAGCGCCATCTCTCTCTTTCTTTAATTTTTTTCTATTTTTTATCATTAAAAATACCTCTAAAATACAAATATTACTTACAATACACACACAAAAGAATATAATAGTATTTCTCTCTCTTGATGTTGTGTGCAAATTGACTCGGGAGTTAAGTCCCGTGAATGTATTTTGTTATTCTTTCCTGCTTTGCATGGAGTGAGCTTTTATGGGTTCCCCGTAAAGGAAAGCCTTATTCTCGCTTGTTCTTTTTTCCCACACCCTTCACACTTATGAGTGAGATCATATTTTGAATTGTTGTGTTAAAATGATGTGACAGTGATGTGGCACTGAGTGAGACCCAAATGAGATGACTATTTTAGCCACCACACCAAATTGTAAGAGTGAATAAAACTTCTAACGGCACAAAAAGTGACCGCTAAGCGTTATATATGAAGAAGACTATTTAATTAATTTTAAATATTTATATTATCAATAAATAATTCAATATCCTTTCATTTATATTTTTTCTCACACTTTCAAAACACATTATTTCTACTTTCCTATTTTTAATTTCAAAAAATGTCTTAGAAAACTTCAAAAACCATAATATCAAAACGGATCAAGATCCTCTCAAGTTATAGTCAAACATGATAGATCATGTTCACCAATCACAAATAAGATAACTACATAAAACAATTTCTTTTAGTAAAAAACATGAGCCCACTTATTCATTAACTCTCACAATAAGACTAACATGATGAATCATGTTTGACCATAACTTGAGAGGATCTTGATCCTATCAAAACAACGTTGCCAACAAAATGTTCACCCGATTTCAATTTTTGACTCGACCACTCACCCATGATTATTTTTCAACCAACAAGTTTTGTTTAGGACACACTTTCACAAGCACAACAACAATAACAATAACAACATAATCAACAACAACCAAATTATAATAAGAGATCACGGTGTATAATAGAGGTTCATTGTATCAAACCATTTATCCCGCGTATAATAGAGATTCATTGTTTCATCTAACTAAGGAATCGTCAGAAAAGTGACCTCAACTCCCTACCAGTATGGCACCATGGCTGCTGATGTCACTCGTCTTGTCTGCCGTTGGTGGGATTTAGTTTGGTCGCCTCTTGGTTCTTATTCCGATTGGTTATCGTGGTTCAATTCCATCAGGTTGAGATCTAATTTAAAATCTATGTTGGAAGGAGTTTTCTTTGTTACTTGATGGTGCTTATGGAACTTCAGGAATAGATTGCTCTTTGCGGCTCAAAAGCCTCGAAAGGATGTGATTTTTGATGATATAGTAGTGTGTTCTTTTAGTTGGTGTAATGCTAGATGTAGAAGTTCTTTTTCTTGAGATAGTTGTCTCCAACATCCTTGTTTGATTCCTTTGTAATGTTGTTTTAGCTCCTTGCTAGTTTTTCAATAAAGTTGTCGTTCAAAAACAAAAACTACCTACCAGTATAGTGTCAATTATCATGTCAAGTTCTTTAATCATGACACGTATTACACCCTTATCATTAGGATAGTTGAACGAGAACAAAAACAAGAAATCCTTCTCACGCTCCCAATAAAAACTCGACTCTTTAAAATTTAGCACGTGACAGGCTGCACCCTTTTACTCTGAGTGCATGCCTCCTTACTTGCATGTGTTCAAACAACCTAAATACAACAAGCACAAACGCATGCCTTGCTTATCATATCTGATATCATCCATATCATTTTCTCACTGTTAAAAAAACACAACATTCACACTCGCCCCCCCCTCACACACAAACCAGTTTCTCTAACATCATTTTTAACAGTAAAATATTATGAGTTTATAAGTAATTTACGGGTGGGTACCCATAGTTTTTTATAGACAAAGTGAACCCATACGGGAATTTCCGGAGCAATTTCGAGCAATTTATTTATGAATTTTGCATCTCAGGAAGCTCCAGTAAGGTCCCATGCCGAGTATCTCTGTTCAGACTATCCTCAAGCGCCTAGCCAGATTCTTTATTCGAGAAAACCTCATCACTCTTACAACATGAAAAGACCACAAACCGAGATTTTTGGCCGCTCAGTATTTTGGATGAACGTCTACATGGTTGGTTTGATAGCGGAAATCAAAAGTAAGAAATTTTTATAGAGGAGAGACGTTTAGAATGTGCCATACACCAACTACAGCAGCACACCAACTCCGACAAGCAACAACGAGAACCAGGGACCGGTTTCAGCAGCAAAAACAATAAAGGGCTCTCGTGTTGCACTGTTGTCAACGTTATGGCTAGGCTGATCACAAGATACGAAGATCCTTCGAAGGTTGAAGTCCACGATAGTCCTGTCCCTACAATCTCAAGTTTTCGACCTTATAATCAAGAGGTGGCGTTTTTTTGGTTCTTTCACGATTGTCCCCCGCTCAAATGAAAACACTCTATTCAAGTGTGAAGAACCCACAACCGTCTTTCGGGAATGTCTTTGCATAGATGATAGTAATTACTGTAACACTTTGATCATGCTGTGGTTTCAACTCTAGTAAAGTTTAATTGCCGTTCTCTTAGAATCGGCAAGATTTTACGGATTTAGTTTTCCGTACATGGTGCAAGCTGCCTTGATAAGCGGTCGAGCATCATATGAAGAAAGAGAAGCTCAAAAGACTCTATTAGAAAACACAATCAGCAACTACAAATCCAATATGATAAATAGGAAAACCTAGAACCTTAGCCCCGATTCTAGCAGATCCTCAGATGTGTGTCGACTTTAATCATCCGAATTTAAACTACAATTACACAATAAGTTTCGTGTACTTCAAAATGATCCCATTTTTAGGCTTATAGTTACATGCAGTTGACTGAGTTATCATTTATTGAGTTGAAGAATTGGTAAGAGCTAGCATGTCAATATAACTTATTAAACACATATTTGATAAAAATATTGGTGAAATGACACAAGTAAAAGAAAGGCATTATATGACCACATTTGTGGCCAGATAATAGATATATTGTACCAGATCGAGATGCAAATAAGTTTGGTAAATCTACACACTAAAATAAATACATATTGGAATAACTTTTTTACCATGCATGAGCTTCCGACAAGACATTCGTACCCACACCTCAATCGTCGTAAGGAAGCCCCAATTCTTTTATACACAAAAACAAAAGCAAGAAATATCGTAACAGTTACATATATAATATAAGGTGCGTGTACCAAGTAAGAGCATTCGGTTATAATTATATACATATACTACGAAAGGGTTAAAACTACGTCGATTTAACCACTTTGCTACAGTAGCTACAGTATCCGGCCATTTTGGGCTGGCCCATTTAATTTTTTTTTTGTTTAAGTACTCAACTTAAAAAATAAAAATAAAAAATTGCTCGGCACAAAATAGATTTTTTTTTTTACAAAATTACTGATTTATTCAGATCAAAAAATATCCGCGCCATGAGGCCCAACACATAAGCCCATATAAAAAAAGCTATTAAACATGAGACCGAAAAAATAAACCCGCTAAAAAAAATTGCTCAGCACAAAATAGGAAAAAAATATATAGATTTATTCAGATAAAAAAATATACACGACATTACGCCCGCCCAACACATAAGCCCATATAAAAAACTATTAAACATGAGACCTAAAAAATAAACCCGCACAAAATAAAAAATAAAAAAATTGCTCAACACAAAATAGGAAAAAAAAATATAAATTTATTCAGATCAAAAAATACCCACGACATGACGCCCAACACATAAGCCCATATAAAAAAAACTATTAAACATGAGACCGGAAAAATAAAAACGCAAAAAAAAAAAAAAAAAAAATTTACGCCCCGCATCAACGCGCGGGCAATTATGCTTAAAAAAAACACCCACATCTATGATAAAAGAAACACCGCCCCGCAGCAACGCGCGAACAACTATGCTTGTTCTTACCACAAAAGCTGTTAGCTTCACGAGCACGTGCCTTCAAACCAAAAATTATAGATTTGACTTTATACTATAGAGCAAACATCTGACTGAAAGTTTGACCATTTTTGGGCTGCTAGCTTTGTGTGGGCTTAGTAATATGGCCCGGTAAGTGTATTAGTGGCCTGAAGAAATACAGTACCACCAAAGTGGCCCAAAAAATTAGCCCACAATTTGGCTCAACTTTTGACTCAAATTAAAAAAAAAAGATATTTACAAAATGTTACGGTGCCAACCAAAGTGGCCCAAAAAATTAGCCCACAATCTGACCCACATTAACTTTTTTTTTACAAAATCAGTTGGCCCAACTATGTTTACGCTCAAGTCCAAAAAAAACTAGCATGGCCCAAAACTAAAAAAAATTACAAAACGTACCCTCAACTTTTAACTATTTACGATTTTTCAGAAAAAAATATCGCCAAAAAGATCTTCAAAAAAAATTACAAAACCTAACCCAAAACTAAAAAAAAATAATTACAAAACGTACCCTTAACTTTTACATTTTTACGACTTTTCAGAAAAAAAATATCGCCAAAAAGATCTTCAAAAAAAAATTACAAAATCAGTTGGTCCAATTATATTTACGCTCAAGTACAAAACAGCAGCCAAAAAATCTAGCCTGGCGCAAAACTAATTTTTTTTTTATACAAAACGTACCCTCAACTTTTAACTATTTACGACTTTTAAGGAAAAAATATCGGCAAAAAAGATCTTCAAATCGCGAACAAAACGAGGCCAACATCATAATGCTCCTGACATACGTACTCGTTTAATCAACACGCTACACTAACAGTAAAAAAAACTTGCTTCACCAACACGCCACTCTATACTATGACACAAACATTTGTGCACTCTTCATGCTACAGTGCTACATTGCCAAACAAAGTGCGCTAAAAAATTTGCTCAAAATCTGGCTCAAAGTGGAAAAAAAATATTACAAAACCAGTTGGCCCAATTATATTTACACTCAAGTCCAAAACAACAGCTCAAAAAAAAACTAGCCTGACCCAAAAGTAATATTTTTTTACAAAATGTACCATCAACTTTTAACTATTTACGATTTTTCAGGAAAAAAAATATCGCCAAAAAAATCTTCAAATCGCAAAAAAACGACGCCAATATTGCAATGCTCCTGGCATACGTACTTGCTTAATCAACACGCTGCACTAACAGTAAAAAAAACTTACTTAACCAACACGCCGCACTAACAGTAACAAAACTTGCTTAACCAACACGCCGGACTAACAAATTATCCCCCGCCGCAACGCGCGGGTCAAATACCTTTGTTAATAAAAAGAAACACTCGTGAAGTGCAATTACTGATGAATTCTTAATTAAGTAACTAACTAACCCGGATTTGCATATTCCAACTATTCACAAGATTGTGTAAACGTGCCTTGAAACCCATATGAATCGGTTGAATATAGTAGTTATCTGCTACGGTATCTCGCAATCTGATGAAGGAGCTAATGGCAGCCCACACAACATGTGTGCAACAATCCCTTGTCAGTCCATAATTAATAATCAAACGCAATGTTACGCCACACTCGTGTAGGAGGAACTGCATCGATCAAGTACTACATTAGGTATAAACTTCTTCTTATGAATTGAATCGGTGTACATATTTTGAAAGAAGTTAGTTAAAAAAACATGGTTTCTTGCATAATTAGGTGTAAAAAAATCGGTTCATGAACCGAACTAGGAAAAAATTGAAACCGTATTTTTTTTAACCGGTTTCCCTCAAATCGAACAGGCAGTTTCGTAACTGGTTTAAGAGAAATCAATCGGACCAATTTGTAAACCGATTAAACCCGATTTTTAACCAAACCGGTTACATAAAAACCAATTAAACCGGTTGATCAATTTAATATAAAAAACCAGTTTTTTAACCGAACTAATTTTAGTCAAAACCGGTTCGATTGAAAAAAAACCCAAAATATTCACTTATAAAGTTTAAAGATATCATGAATGTTGGATTGGACCCAAGAGAATCAAATAGATTATTATGATGAAACAAATCAATCTAGCCAAACGGAATTGAAAGGGCCCTTCAATTCATTTCAAACTCAAATCACGTGTGAACCTCAACACAACACCGACAATAAATATATAGCATGCAGCTACGTTGTATGTTCTTTCATACTTAACTTTCAAAGGATTTTTTGAACGTTACTGTCATAAAATATGAACGCATTTTTTGAAAAATTCTATTCTGGTAATTTTTTGATCCACTTTGATGATCATACTTAGGGATAAAGCCGTAGAATACCAACGAACTTTTCACAATTTATCGATTTGGTACGTGTACTGAAACAATTATCGATTTGGTACGTGTACTTTCATAAAGTGTTCTCATTTGCACATTTTGATGACGTGTCACGTTATTGATGTGCTACGTGTCAGCCTATCACGTATGACACGTCATCAAAATGTGCAAATGAGAACACTTTATGAAAGTACACGTACCAAATCGATAATTTTTTCAGTACACGTACCAAATCGATAAATTGTGAAAAGTTCGTTGGTATTCTACGGCTTTATCCCTCATACTTATATGTGGTCGTCATAATGGTTATTATCTTCTCGAATTTTCAACAGATACTCGACATCACCGTGCAAAATGTTTAACATGCCATACGTTATACTCATATGTTTACAAGTTTCGACACTTTTATCCAATTTGTTAAGGAAATGGGGCGCAAATAAGAAAATATGATAATCAAAGATTTATCCCTTTTTTATACACGCCTCCAGAAAATACGTCGACTTTTAATTGCAACTTACGTTACGTTAGAAATTTTGAAAAGTTATACAGATCATTCACTATAAAATCGAAAATATATGATTAGTATATAAATTTACACATGCAAATGTAAGTATAATAACCGAAGTGAATAAACTAAATTTATCAAAATGAACAATTACATAAAATAAGTTGTTATTTTATGAGATATAAACCCAAAGACAAATATGAAGGTTAAACACTAATACCACACAACCATGTAAATTTATCGGTTTTATGATGCACATTCTCAAAGTTGAACAAAAAGTCGTCTATATCGCAGGTAGTTTTATGTGCCATTCCATTAACTACTAATTAGCTCCTCAAGTTTTATGTGCATTAGAGTATTATTATACTTGGAATTTATTATTGGCAAGCTAGTTGGTGGGGAACACACAGCAATGCTAGAGATGACCCATGCTAGAGAAGAATTCCTCAAGATGAAGTGTTGTTCCTTCCAGAAGAAAGATTTAGAAAAACACTATGATCGCATGTCCCAGCGATTCTACTGTTTAAATGGAGTAGATGATGTCAATCTAAAGCAAGTCTTTCTTAACTCCTTTCCAGAATCTCTTGGAAACGAAGCATATCGGGCTTTAGAAGCAAGAAATGTCACAATAGCCCAAACAACCCTTGGCGAGCTGTACCAGTTAATTCTTAATGCTTTGGCAAAACTTTGCAACCAGAAAAAGTTCCTTGCTGAATTCGAAAGAACTGGAAAACGCCTTGGAACAGCATGTGATGACAAATACCTGCAGATAAA
This sequence comes from Tanacetum coccineum, assembly GCA_026074375.1. NCBI lineage: Eukaryota > Viridiplantae > Streptophyta > Magnoliopsida > Asterales > Asteraceae > Tanacetum > Tanacetum coccineum. Next base: position 37,062 of record BQNB010049865.1, read on the forward strand.
ATGTAAAGATAAGTCATCATGCGATTGTACTCACACAAAAAAGAAATTCCACTCTAAAAGATTTTCAAGTCTCTCTGGTAAACCCCGGTTTTCTAGACGAAGCAGCAAGAAGTGGAAATTCATAAGAAAGAAAAAGCAACGAGGCAGAACATCTGACAGGTGCTTCATTTGCCAAAAAAGAGGTCATTTTGCAAGAAATTGTCCGGATAAGAAAAGATCTCAGGCACTGATCCAGGCTTTAAATCAAGTAGAACCAGTTGATGTTTCTGATCTAGAGTCACTTTATTCTCTAGATGATGAGCCCAGTGACTCAGTCTTGTGCACGATCGCCTACTCAGATTTTTCATCCGATGATGATTCTGACACAGATTCACTTGAAAGTGATTCTGATTTTGGGGTCCACATGATCAACCCAATACCGCACGTCTTACCAATACAAGAAGACCCACCATTGCCACTAGCAAAAGTTCACCTCCTTACGGATGCATACGCCAAGCCTATTCCGGTTATTGCATTCTTTGATACTGGTTCCTCAGTCTCCATTTTGAATCCTAATATCCTCCCAGATCACTATTGGAAGCCTCACCACCAGAATTTCATGGCTGCTAATGGGGAAAAATTTGTCATTGACAAAATAAGCGTCCCTATTAATATTCGGTTGTTTCCAAAATGCGTAATTAAAAGAAGGCTCCTAGGCTCAAGCTCCCATGGAAAAGATCTCTTGATTGGTTTTGACATCCTGCATAAACTACCAAACTTACGTTGGTCAGGTGAAGGTCTTCATTACAGAAGCTTTTTTAATCCGTGGACAGCCATGCATCGCCTTTTTGTCGCAAGCATCACCCCACCCATATTCAATATCAGCAGTATAAAGCAAAGACTCATCCAAACCTGTTATGCCTCATCCCATACCGAATTCCTAACCAAACACCCTTCACCGTTATGGTTGAATCCTTCATTTTTTGTCTCACTCCCTTTTAAACAAAATGAAGATGTCAACCCTACAAAAGCAAGTCACCCTGGAATGAACCCTGATCATTACCAACTTGCCAAGGAAGAGTGTGAACAACTGGTTTCCAAGGCATTATTGAACCCACTACCTCACCATGGGCATGTGAAGCTTTTTATGTCAATAAGAGAAGTGAGCAAGTTCGTGGAAAACTGAGATTGGTTATTAATTATCAGCCTCTAAGGTGTTCTCGGTCGCTTCCCATAAGGAAGAAGGATATTCTTCCACCCCCACTCTACCGATCCCTATTTCTAAAGTTCTTTCTAATGATCACAAAATCGGATATTTGGCAGTTAGGTATCAAGCCTGAAGACAGACTAAAAACGGCGTTTTGTATACCAGATCATCATTACCAGTGGAAAGTAATGCCATTTGGTTTAAAAAATGCTCCATCAGCTTTCCAAAAAGCAATGATAACCATTTTTGAGCCAATCCTCGCCAATACACTAGTATACATTGATGATATCCTCCTGTTTTCCCCGGATGAACAGTCTCATGCAGAATTACTTTCAAAGTTTTATTCTCTAGTCACCAAGTATGGGATTATGTTATCAGAGAAGAAGATGGAAGTTGGAGTGACTACAATCCAGTTTCTTGGCATGGAAATCTCCGACGGGAAATACCAGCCCCAACCACATGTGGCCCAAGAATTACTAAAGTTCCCGGATGAATTATCTTCACAAAAGATGATTCAGCAGTTCCTTGGGTTAGTCAACTATATGGCAGATTTTTTGCCAAAACTGTCACATCACACTGCCTTGTTGTTCCCCATGTTAAAAAAGAATCCCCCACAGTGGACGTCAAGACAAACTGAAGCAGTGAAAGCGATCAAGTGCCTAGCAGAAAAGATGCCTCCACTAAAGATTCCTGCCTCCGCAGAAAAAAGAATCCTACAGACAGATGCAAGTGATGAGTGTTGGGGAGCGGTCCTACTTGTTCAAGATAATAATAATAAAAGACACGTTTGTGGATACAAGAGTGGCACGTTTAAAGCATCTGAGCAGCATTATCACTCCACGTTTAAAGAAATACTTATAGTCAAACAAGGCATTGAGAAGTTCCAGTTTCATCTAATAGGACATAAGTTCTAAGTTGAAATGGACATAGTCATCCCTTTCCACACGCATCACAGTTCAAAAATAAAGATGCTCCCTCATGCACAACATTAAGGTGGTCAAATGGTTACCACAATGGAATTTCACATGTAAAACACATCAAGGACATAAAACGTCCATGCAGAATTTCTCTCTCGCCCAAAGCCTATAAATCAGAAGAAAAACCCAAAAAAAGCAAGCCATTTCAAAACACCCATTCACCCTTCTCTCAATGGTGTTCTCTGTCGCTTCCCAAAAACGAAGAAGGATCTTCTTCCACCCCCACACCACCGATCCCTGTTTTTTGATCTACCAGAGGAATATTGAAACGATTGAAGACTAACTTTTGAGAAAAGAGCTAAATTATGCTACAAAACGTTTCTTACTATCCTCCTAAAAAACCATCGGTTATGCATAAAGGCCTCAGGTTTCACCCTGACTACCCATTCCTTAACATCTTCCACATCCATGACCTATGGAGGTTTCTAAAAGAAGCATTGTGCTTCTTCTACTACCTATTTGAAAGCTTCACGATTGGCATAACCTTCAATGCAAAAAAACACCTATCATATGTCGTTAAGAGCCAGTTTAAGGATGTCCCTCCCCCCACTCTAAACATTTACTTACTATGCTACAATGGTTTGTCCTACATCTCTAATAGACTAGATGGTTAACAACTACTGGAAAAGGGACTTATGTATTGGTAATGTATCGAAGGTCAGGGTCTTTCGTACCACCTAAATCTGTTAATGATAATGGATCAGTTATGTACCATGCCCCATATTGCTTTATTCATGACTGGTACAAGGTTAACCCATCCGGCAGAAGGTGTGAAAGAAAACTCCGAACCCTTTATGTAGAGACAAGAAGTTTGATGGCAAGAGAAAATGGCGTTGACCCAGACAAGATTCCTTATTATGTAATGTGGAACATATCGATATGGAGTAAAGACCATCCAGATGCATACAAATGGATCGAAGCAAATGGACAGTGGCTCTATGACAACTTTGATCATTGTGAAGTAGAAACATCAGATGATGATGATGATGCTAGATCACTCTGGTCTTCAGATGACGATGAACATTTCGATCCATTCGAAGATGACCCGACACACCCTGATGCTCGCTGGAGTCCATGAAGAAGGCTAAACATTTAATGTTTAGTATAATAATATTTTAAGTGTGTTTTATTTGCTTAATTATGTTTAATATCTCTAGTATGTTCTAGTGTGGAATAATGACATATGCAATGATGTCATGCCTTAAATGATGTAAGCACTTATGTCATAAGGCAATTATGTAAAAAAGTAAGTATGCTTGTACTATAAGCTTGTGTGTTGTACCAATCAAGGCTATAAATAGCCATGTATCTTGTCATTGTAAGGCATCAAAATTTGAAGTAATATATGTGTGTTTCTTATACTTCTCTCTCTACAATCTTCTCTCTATAATCTTCTCTTAACTTCTTAAGTTTCTTCTACATATAGTCTAGTCTTTCATAGTTCTTACAGGTCTTCCATAGCTTAATTTGTTATTTTAACCAAGGTTGCAAAAATCGCTAGGCGTTAGTTGGGCGGTCGGATACAGCCTAACGATTAATCGGTTAGGCGAGGATTAGTCGGGGATTAATCGGATTGGGCTTTATATGTACAAAATTATAAAATTTTAAAAATATATGCCCGATTTTTTTGGATTTAGCTGATTTTTGTCCAATTTGGGCTATTTATCCCCGAGTTATCGATTTCTACCCATAACCGAGTTGGCCGATTTAGTCGCTTTTTGTTCGATTCGGCCGATTTTTATCCGATTAATCGGTATGTTGACTGATTTTTGACTAAACCGATTAATAAGGCCGATTAGTGAAAATCAAGACGGTTAATCCCCGCCTAGCGCCTAGGCGCCGATCGCCGATTAATCGGCCGCCTAGGCCGATTTTCGCAACAGTGATTTTAACATAATTCGAATTTGTTGAATATAAATGTTTAGTAAATGTTATATTTAATATCGTGCTTATATTTAATATCGTGCATATGCTAAATAACATGTAAGCGTAAGTTGTTGGTATTACAATTAATTTAATAACAATAATAATAGCAATAACAATATTTGTCTATGGTAAAAATTCTAAAGCATGTGAGGTTTTTGTAAAATATATGAAAAAATGATATGGAATTATTTTTAATGACATGGATATGCATTCGTTTATAATTACACAAAATAAGTTACACTATTTAACTTGTGAATAAAACTATCATGAAACCTAACTTTGTAGAAAGTGAAAAATTCGTTTATATTATATAAACTTAACTCTTAGATTTAAGATTACTCTTTTAAAAAGCTCAAGGTTTGATTGTTAATTTTATTAACTAATAACCACTCAAAGGTGTTTTAGTAAAAGATGTTGTGGCTATCACTTTAAATGTGTGAGGTTTCAATTTCAATTCCTGCTAGGTGCAAACTTTGAAGTGGTCACGCCAACCTCTTAAAAAGCGAGGACTTTGAATCTATTTGACGGTGGATTCAAATTCTGTGGATTAATCGGCCAAAAGGTCGAAAACTATAGTTACCCAAAAAAAAAAAATTATTAACAAATCGAAACATAACATATATTTTCACTTAAGTTTGAAGTTAATCACAAAGGACATTTGTATTTTTT